>JAHRBU010000063.1:0-85364 GCA_019677095.1 Aureobasidium sp. SLJ-2021a | reverse complement strand
CCCCCCCCCCCCCAAAAAAAAAAAAAAAAAAAAAAAAAAAGAATTCCGCAAAATTCTCTGACCTCGATAACACCCATACTAGACCTCCAGAAGGTCCAAAGGACGGCAAAAGAGATGATTCCGCCCGGGTTCGAACCGGGGACCGCCTGTGTGTTAGACAGAAGTGATAACCAACTACACCACAGAACCATGTTGTTGTAAGTTTGGCTGTTACTACCATAGATACTCTGATCATAAGCAGCAGCAGCAGCCACTCCCGGAATCGCCCTTGTCGTCTCCAAGGTAGGAAGTAGTGAGTGGTCAGGCTCAGTATCATTGAAAGAGAGTCGGATATGTCAAGGCAGAAGACATTTCCAGGGAGCGTCTCATCCGCTCTGGTTCCAGAACCCGGTAGACAGCCAGTCAGCTAAACCATCCATAGTCGCAAACATAGAGAGCATCCCTCAGAAATCATGCTTTATATTCCTAAACGTGAGCATCGAGTCCTGGATCCCCAAAAAAGTTGCTGCACAGTCAAGCTCTCGAGTCTCCTGCTCGCTCAAAGCTGGGGCAAACGATCGGTCGATTGTTGAACGCCTAGAATTTACTCCTGGCCTACTTTGGAAAATCACCCAATTGCCTGGCAACTTGGCAAGCCACGATCCCGTGTATAACAGTCCGGTGGTTAGAAGGAAGCATAGCGACAATCGTGACCGCTTCTGAGATCAATCGATTAGCAATACGGGAGTTGTTTTTACGAGTCCCCGTTGCATCGTGTGGGAAACAACAATCGCGACTTCTTCCAAGTTTCGCTAACGCTAACAGTGGTGGCCTTGAGATCCCAAACGAAAGTCCATGTCTCCCTCCTCACGCGAGGCAGCAAATTGTCCGAGGGGTACTCCGTGGAGAGTGTGATTCAATCCTCATGCAAAGGCCTTCTGCATGCGGCCTGAGCGAAAAAAACCAGAGAGGTTTAGAACGCTGCAGCGGAAAGTTTTCCCAAGGGTCTGACGATCATTTCGATGCAGCAAGAGTTCTCGACCTCTGGTCTTGTACAACCACTTTCCCACCCTGGTATTCAGATCGGTGATGGGATTCTTGGACTCACATCTAGAATTGGCATGTTCGTTGAGTCGCTTGACTTGGGGACGGCCTTTCTCGGACTTGTTTCGCCTGCGGTCGGCGTGCGCCGGATCAGCCGCCGTACCACGTACGGATTGGCTCGCCGTGAACCTTTTGCGACCGGCCTTTTGCTGGTGGGTGGAGCCATCCTTTAGGGTGCGGCTTAGCGCGGGGAGGGCTGTCAAAGTAGAGCCTCTGCTCGTCTCTGTTTGCACGTTTGGCACCCATGAGTCGGATATGGTCTCAAATTGGAGGTGGGTTTGCGAGCGCAGACGAAAAGCCAAACCCTTGTCCCAGTGTGTCTAACCAAGATGCCTAAGCGGCTTTATTTGTGGTGAGCGACATACCTAACCCTAGGCACGGACACACAGGCACAACCATGGACGGGTATTTCTCCTTGAGCACCCAATCGCTCGGTTTCCCTATTGTTTTTTCGTTGTCCTCTGTTCATACGCAAAGAACACGAAATCGCCGATTCTTGTCTTATACCAGGAAGTTACGCTATGGAAAAAGCCACAATGGCATCTAATTTCCACATCGAGGTTGAGAGTCTGCCAGTCGATCGCTCTGCTGGATTTCACCAGAAAGTCGTGGATGGCATTGAGGACTTGCTGCTGGTGCTGGCCGAGGATGGCCGTGTGCTGTATGCTTCGCCAAAGAGCTTCTCGCTACTTCAGATCAAATCTGAAGCTCTGGTCGGACGATACATCAGCACATATATGAATGTCGACGATATACCGGTGTTCCTCATGGAATGGAAGGAAAACATGGCACTGGGAAACTCTTGGAGAAGCCACCATCGACTACGGCGAGGAGACGATACCTACAAGCCCTTTGAATCCACATTCAAACCATACACCGATACCGCTTTGGATGACGAAACTGGCTCAAAGACAACCACCAAGATGTGCTTGATGACTTCAAGGCCGTATCAGATCACCAGCACATCCCTGATGGACTCGTTCCTCGAACACTATACCACGAATATCCGCCTGTCGAACCAGCTGGCACGACTAAAAGGAGAAGCTGAAGATTTCTACCAAAGCACGATATCGACCACGACGGCCTGTATTCAAAACGCCGACACGACAGTCCAATGTGCAACTTTCAAGCTCGAGACAACGACAGCCGCGACAGTGAGTGTTTTCAGAACCTAGATGTGCTTGCAAAAGACCTCGATCAAGGACAGGAATCTCAGCAGAACCATCATTGCTATTAGGAAAAACGAGATTACGATTCTTGATGCAACTCTTTTGTGCAGACAACTACGTTCTCATCATCAAAACGGCAACTAACAAAGAACAAACAGCCATCAATAAAATTGTCAGACTCGGAGATTCCAGCAGCCGCCCTCTCTGTATCCGGATCGGTGGTTTCCCGCAAAAGGAGCCATTCCAAATCGTCAACCTCGACCAAACCACAAACGGATTCAGTAGTGGGCGACATTGGGATTGAAATCACCACATCACGCCTCCAGACAATGAAAGACACCGGCGCCTGGGTAGCCAAACCGCGTACGAAAAAGAAGAAGCAAGAGCTCTCTCAAGAGCATCTGTGCAAAGAGTGCGGCACGACCGACTCTCCAGAATGGCGAAGGGGTCCCCTGGGCTCGAAAACGCTTTGCAATGCTTGTGGATGTGAGTAACTGCGATCCGAGATTTCGTCACTGTTTTCTGATGTTCTTGATCTTCCAGTACGTTGGTCGAAGGCTCAAAAGGAGCCCACCTCATCATCACAAAAGGAGGCTGAATCGTCGCAATGACTGCTGGTGGAGTTGATGCTTTGGTGGAGAGGTGCAGGCATTGCTCCACAGATCAGTTCTCACAAAGAATATACAATTTGGCGCTGCTCTTATAATAAGCTAGACGGAATGTCGGTGAGCGAGACGGTAATTGGTGGGTCCAGCCATTGTGTCATTAAATCCTCTGTATCAAAACTAAAGTTGAGAGGTCGTGAGAAAGTACTGCCGCTCCTTGGGCATGCTTCGTTCAGTCAATCCATTCCATAGAACTTCCGCAAGGCAAGTTCTGCCTCGGCGAAGTGTTGCTTGGCTTGATCTAACAGAATCCTTGACGAGTTGCATAGCGTTGTTCTCGAGTCGCCCTCAGCCTGGAATGTGTCGGCAACCGCTGTCAATTGCTCAATCCGAGCACAACTGGATTCGACCTTGTAGATGCCCAATGTCGCACTCGGGCCTTTGAGAAACTGGGCTTTGCTCCATAATTGCTTGACATCTTGGTTCTCTCTGTTTTGTCTAGTTAGTACGATTCAGAGAAGGAGATCACTGTCGTATACTGACAGGCAAGCATCCATCTCTGCAAAGGTCCGTTGAGCGAGAGCAAAGAAATCGCAGACTAATGAGCGTGTAAAGTATTGTTCGTCTTCATCGTCCAATTCCAAGATATCGCTGAATATGGCGACTTTGATGGCGTAATCGAGCTCTGGCAGCTTCGAGATTTGATATGTCCGGCCCTGATACATCTGAATGTCAACAAGGGATGCTTGGCAATCTTCTGCAATAACACTTACACCAGTAGCCGTTGACTGGAAGGCATGCGACATTTGAGCGTGCTGTAGCATGGCGAAGGAGTTTTTTTGCGAGTGTGAAGACGAGATTGATACGGTGTACTGGGTTGAGGCCGAGTCGGTCAAGCAACGTGAAAATGGTCCTTCGAAGCGGGGTGGGCACCAAGAGGGTAAATATTAGAAGCATCCAAAGCAAAAGGCTAACTGGATGGATTGGTGGAGACGCATGCACGTTGTCAAATAGGCGCTCGGATTGCTTAGCCGTCTAAACTTGTCCACCTGCATATCATGATCGATCGGCATGTGCATACATGCAGTCTTGTTGACTCGGATTGATGACACCCAAGTGTCAGCCACTTTGGTCTGTTTTCGAGAGCCGGTTTTGGGCTCAGACATCGCATTGTTGCGAGGACTGCCCTTCCGGGTTTCAGGAGGGCAAGGCAGACGACACCAAGCCTCATCACAGACTTTTTTCCAACAAGAAGCGTCGGTGCGAGATAAGGAAAACGCTCGCGGAATGACGTCGGTCTCGTGAGCGACAGGGGCACTCGTGCTTTGCGTTTTTGGACGAGTCGGCAAATGTTTCCCAACTGCAAAAGTCAAAGTCGAACACTCTGGGGAGACCGTTGCCTGTCACAAGTATTCCAGCGCAATTCTAGAGTGCTCTTACAGGGCACGTACACACCACACGGGTGGTCGTTCAGCCTAGATGCAGCGAAAACACTGTATCGAATGTACAAATGTCTGCGTACCTTGTGTTTGGAAGTAGTTCATGTGAGGGACATTTTGGAGACGCAAACCCCGGTGTTGAACCCTCGGGATTTGACTTCAAGGCACTGCACATCCATATCAAGAAGCCAAGCGTTTCTTTACATGGGCTGTCCATCAAAAGTGGACTCCTCCTCACAGATGAGCAAATCGGGTCTCGGATAGCATATTGCGATGTTCGCAAGGGATCGAAGTGGTCGTCTCGGGGCGACTTCCGCTGGGGGAGACGGAGGCACGACCGCCAGCGGAGTTGATCCGGTGTTCCTTCATCCTTATCGCGTAGTTGCGCTCATGGTGTGAGAACAGGCCCTAGTTGCTACCGAGTCGATGATATGGAGAATAAAGTGGTAGGGAAACGGCCCTCGAGAGCACAGCCGAGACTGACTGTATCTCGTGGAGTCATTTGATAGTCGAGGTGGCTTGCTAAGCAATGCTCACGAGTCGTGAACAGCGATGAGAGCGAGCAAAAGAACGTCATCAGGTGATCTGACAGGTCCGCCGCACACGTGGCATGGCTGACCCTGCAACTTTGAGGAGTTTGGTCCGCGCACACACTTTGGCTGTCGAAACACTTGAGGATCTCATCGAGGTCGGAACACGATGAGAAGCTGTGAATACAAGAATCGAGATGGGTGTGTCCGATGTCTTTGATAGAATCGACCTTTGGTGATGTGGCCGGTGGCTTTGTTTGATCGACTACAATGACAGGGCCAGAAGGGAACGACCATCCTTGACATGGATGTGCCTGCGTGCCTTGGGTTGCGTCTTCGGGAGCCGGCTGTGACGGAGCGAAAACAGATGAAAGCCGGCAAACTGCCATGAGGGCTGACTTGTCGAGCAGCATCAACCAAGAATCGGCTGCCTTAGCAAGCAACGACATCATCATCATCACTTACATCACCTAAGTTACCTGCGATATAGACAGTCGATTGAGTGCATACCGTACTCGACTCGACGACATGGTAGGCATCACACGATGATATTGATTTTGTTTTGACCGGGTAGAGAATGGTGAAGCTTTGACAGAGGGGGGGGGGGGGTGACAGGGTTGGATTCACATACCCTTTCTTGGCAAAATGATGCGTTTGCGATGCAAAAGTGGGAAAGCAATCGTCAGACACAATTCACTCGACACAGCCGCGCCAGTACGTGTACGCCATCCCCGATTCCACGATCCCCGACATCTCGCACACCCCCAGCGCAAAATGGCAGACGTGCGCTCGCTCTTGCGTAATGAGCGCGTCTCGCGCCGCATCAACCACCCTCACGCAAACTACTCGGACTCTGGCAAACTGCTCTGCGCCGTCTGCAACATCCAGATCAAAACCGAGTCGCTCTGGGAGAACCACATCAAGTCGCCCCAACACACTGCCCGGCTAGATCATCTGCGCGCGAATCCTCCGCCAGCACCAGCACCGTCGCAGGCCCGGAAGCGCAAGGCTGGAGAGAGCGACGACGACGGCAGGAAGAGAGTCAAGGCTGTACCCGGAGGCTTCGTACCAGAAGGTTTCTTTGATCCCACGACCGAGGGCGCGGATGAGGGTGAAGGCGAAGGAGAAGACGTGGACACAGCAGCTGCTCCGTCAATACCAGACGCCCCGGTCGCCGAGTCACAGCCTGTCGCTTCCGCGCCACCCCCTGCGCCAGACGTGAACGAAGACGAATGGGCCGCCTTTGAGCGCGAGATGGCTGCCGCCCAAACCACCGCCCTCCCTATCATCAGCGCATCTGCCACCATCTCAGCCGCCCCCGTCACGGCCGAGGAGCTGGCTGCTCAGGCTCGCGAAGAACAAAGCGCACAGCGAACTGCGAGGGAAGCCGAGATGGAAGCCGATACCGAAGATGCTGCACTTGCGCTACAACAAGAGTTTGACGAGATGGATGAGTTGGACGAAAGAGTCCGACGCTTGCGAGAGAAGAGGGAAGCCTTGCGCCTCTCCAAGCAACAAGACACATTACCAGACGCTCCTGTTCCTGCTGCTACGTTAGACGCTTTGCAGCAAGAAAAGTCACTGCAAAAAGATGATGAAGAGGAGGACGATGATGATGACGACGACGACGAAGACGAATTTGACGACTGGACTTTTGGTGCTAGGTAGGTAGGTAGCAAGGCACTCTGCCCCCTTTTTCTGATACCCACAATGCTACCACCATCTCTACCAAACCCCCCCATGTTTCTCTCCATCTTCTCAAAGGACCTTTCCCTCCTGCGTATGCTTTGCAGAACAAATATAACCTCGCCTCGTCAACGATGATGTCATTGACTCTTGTACACCAACCTCTCAACACACCTTTGAACACTTCTCTCTCTTCCTTGCCTACTTACCAAACTCGCCCACCATGACAAAATCTTGTTCCTTGTGCTCCACACCCAGAGACATCCTCATCCGCTGCCAAACCGACGCGACCCAAAAATGGCATTTCGTCTGCCCGGGCTCGTGTTGGAAGTCTGTGTCGGGAGGTGTAGAAGATGCGCGCGGTCTGGAAGGGAAATATCCTTATTATAGATATGGTGGTATGGTATGTTTTCTTCCTTGGAGTGTTTATAAGAAGAGGGTGGAGAGCGCTTTCGCTGATCAAGGTGCTGCAGTGGAAGGATAGAAGTGCCAATGGACCGATTAGTGCAAAGAAACCGAGGAAGGTCAAGGAGAGGCAGAGGGAAGAGATGAAGAGGAGGGAGGAAGGGAAAGCCGGTGATGAAGTGGATGAAGGACCGGGTTCCGAGGGAGAAGGTACCGAGTAAACGACTCTTCTACCCCTTCCGTGTATAAAAACCTATAATCTTAAGATGGACCGCTCTCCTACGGTAGTAGAGAGTAATATTCTAAGCTAATAGAAATGCATGATACCTTCTAGAAGTTTTGACGGCAAAATCCTAAAGAAGAAAAAATCCAAAAACGCAAAAAAGACAAGCGGAGAAAAAAGAAGTTGCCTCGAGGGAGAATCGAACTCCCATCTAAGGATTACCCAAGCCATGCTTGGTCATATGTGATGACCGATATGAGACCTTCGTACTAGCCGTTATACTATCGAGGCTTGATGATGTAGTTTTTAACTCTTGTTAAATATAATGCTTTTTTGTTGGATGGAAGGTCGGGAAGGTGGGAAGGTAGAAAGCCTGGTGATAGGATGTAGCGGTTGACGAGATCGTGGTTTTTGGGTTTTCGCTTGGGATAGTGAGGGTGAGTTTTCAATGCCTGGGTGGAGGTGCATTATTTGCTGCTTTGTGTTGAATGCGTTGGTGATGGAAGACGTGGTGAGCGTCAAATGGTATCTCATGAAATTTTGACGTGCGACTTTGTGACTGGGGAATTGTGCTTTTACTTCCACAACACGACACGGAGGGCACAAGTTATGGCTGCTTAGGTATTGAGATATATGCAAAAGATCATAGAGGTACTTGATGTGCTTGTGAGAAGTGTGGTGCGGTGGAAAGAGGATGGTGTTGATGGGGTCAGGGTTGTACCACATACAATTGACATAGTCAAATCGCTTTTAAGGTCTACGACATGAAATTGTATTGCACAACAGGGGTTTAGTGTTCTTCATGGCTTCTTGAGGCTTATGGATGCCATTCTGATATTACTGACTAGTATCGGAGAAACAGCAGATACATGTTTCTATTCCTCGTCACCATCAATCTGCGCCCTCAACCCGCTCCTCCCAACCTTCATGGCCATCTCCAATTCCCTCTCCGCCTCGCCCAACCTACCACGTCCGAACGCCAACTCCCTCTCCCTCTTCCTCTTCTCTTCTTCGACTTTTTGTTCTCGTTCCCTTAGTGCTTGTTCCCTGCGCTTCCTTTCTTTGCTCCGTTTCTCCTGCTCTGCTCTTTCTTCCTCGGTTGCGGCTTCCTCTTCATCGGGCGCAGGTGCCAATGTAGAAATATGTGCTTCCA
This sequence comes from Aureobasidium sp. SLJ-2021a, assembly GCA_019677095.1. NCBI lineage: Eukaryota > Fungi > Ascomycota > Dothideomycetes > Dothideales > Saccotheciaceae > Aureobasidium > Aureobasidium sp. SLJ-2021a. Next base: position 77,071 of record JAHRBU010000063.1, on the reverse strand, counting down.
GTAGATCGTCGCGAGCTTTGGGAGGTAGAGAGATGAATCGAATGTCAGTCAGAAGATCCTTGGGTAGATTTTCAAGCCTGGTGTCTCTGTTGAGATGTTTCAAAGGCAGAGATTTGAGCAGAGAAATCAAGTCTGCTTTCAGCTGTGAGGATGCAAGTTTCAGACGGGCAATGTGTTCGCGGTATAGTTTCTCCCTTTCCTTGTCGCTGAGCTTTGCGTCGCGCATGGCATCCTCCTTTTTGTATTTTCTGCGGAATTCTGGCCAGTAGAGTTTTGGTGTTGCTTTCTCGGAGAGGAGGGATAGGTAAGGTATGCGTGGGTCCAGTTTTTCCTGCTTGGCCTTTTGTTCGCGGAGTTGTGCGATCTTGGTGCGAGTCCAGTCGGCCCAGACCTCCTTTCTGCGTTTTGTGGTTGGCAAAGCGGTGTATCTGCTGTCGTCTATGATGCGGCCGTCGGAGATGAGAGTCTCCCAGGGTATGTAGGGGGAGATGTGTTGGTCCTCTAGCATGTCGCAGAATAGTGCAGCTCCGTCTTCGTCGGTCAAGGGGATGCCTTCCATGCCCTCCTCGTATTCGTCTTCACCACCGCCTCCGAATTCGCCGCGATCGAGACCATACGAATCTTCCATTGCCGCCAGCTGATATGCGATGTCGTCTTCGTCAAATTCGAGAGGTCCATCCTCGGCTTCGGGGCCGCCTTCGTCTGGACGCGGCGCGCCACCTTCCTCATCTTCGTCATCTGTGACCTCAATCTCCTCGTACTCCGAGTCTGAGCCAGCAGCGTCTTCCTGTGGGTTTTCCGGCTCTTGCGACTTGGGCTTTTCATCAGGTTTCTCGGGCACCTTCTCGGGTTCTTCCCTCTGAGCGCGTTCTACCACAGGAACTTTGTTGGCACCGCTAGCCTCGTCGGGATTCTTGAGTTTCTCATCCAGCTTCAAGCGATCAAATTCAACAACAGCCTTCATAACATCGTCCGGGAACTTCCAATAACTCTCGTTGGTGTCGGGGTTGTGGACGAAGCGTCGGCCAAGCTTGGTGTATACGACGACCCATGGTTTGCAGTTTGGAATGACTTCTTTGCGCTTGGGGCGGTCGTGGGGCTGGGGTCGGCGGCGTGGCTCGTGGGAGGGAGCAGCAGAGTTGAATGGGGCCTGTCCGTACGGTGGGTATGGGTTGTGGTGAGCATTCGATGGGTACGGATTGTAGGCGGCGGCGGATTGAGCGGATTGAGTAGCAGGGTTTGGGTTGTATTGAGCGGCAGGATTCGGCGTGTGCTGAGCGGGAGCATAAGCGGTAGGGAAGGCAGCCGGCGGAGGAGAAAAGACAGGTTGGGGTTGGGGCGGAGTGGGGACTGAAGGAGCGGCGACTGGTCGTGTATAGGTCGAGGCCTTTGTGGCCGTGTTGTAGTAGTACTTGTGGCCTGTAGCGCGTGAGTGAGAGTGTTTCGCTGGCATTGAGCAGCTTGGAAAAAGTACCAGTCGGAGCCGTGTGTTGGGTCCAGCCCGGCGGCAAAGGCGGTAGATCCTGCCCTGCCTTGTACGTCGACTTTAGTCTCTTGCGGTCGGGCTCATTCATGGTGTGAGCAGTGCAATGGTTGACGGTATGGATGCAAAGAAAGTTGCGCACACGGCCAAGGCGTCGAGAAACGAGCTCGGACAAATGACGTGCCGAGGTCTGGACACTTTGATGCACGGCGAAGCTTCCATGAGCTCCCCCTTCTGCCATTCACAAACAACAAAACACAACAACTATTTACGAACAAAGACACAAAGACTATTCACAAATATCAACATGGACGAGTTTGCACAGACAGGAGCACAGCAGGATGATTTGTTTGACGATATCCAGTACGATCACTCAGTCCACACTCGTGCTCCCGACGACTTGTTCAGCCATGAAATCCAGCCCGTACACCACGACGTCCAACATACCGCCGAACCAGAGAAGCAAGAGGAGGTGAACAAGCAGCCAGAAGCACAGGAACCAGCTGCAGCCCCGGAAGTGCTATCCTCAGAACCATCGACAGTTCCCCCAGAATCAACACCGGCACCCACAACTTCAGCTCCAGCTCGCGGCGGACGTGGAGGTGCTAGAGGAAGGGGAAGGGGCAGGGGTCGCAACAACCAGGATCGATCCAACCAAGACCGCAACAACCAGGACCGCAGTACCCAGGACCGTCCCAACTCAGATCGCACCAGCAACGAGCCTCGGCGCAACAACAACGACTCTCGTCGCAACAACAACGAGTCCCGCCGCAACAACCAAGACCGTACCAAAAAAGAGTCACAACCAAAAGACACCCCAAACGAACAGCCAGAACAACAACCATCAGCCGCTACTGCCGAGCCCTCAAAGCCAGCTACCAATGCCGTACGAGGCGACCGTACCGCAACCGGAGGCCTGCGCAAGCCCAAGCTCAGCGAACAAGAGTTAGCCGAAAAAATGTCAAGAATCTCTCTCAAAAACGAAAAACTCGCCGCCGCCCACGCAAGAGCCGAAGCAGATGCCGCTGATTTTGCCGAGCGCGAAGAAGTTGCCGCCAAACGTCGACAAGAAGAACGCAGAGACAGACAGCAAATGATGGGCGAAAGAGAAAAGAACAGGTTGCGGAAACTCAAGGCTGTGGGTGGTAGAGAGTGGGATGCCGAGAAGCCTGACGAGGCAGACGCCTTTGGAGGCCCCAGACAGGTTGGCGGTAGAGGTCGTGGTGCACATGGAGGTATCGCTGGTCAAAGACACCAAGACGGCTCCCGTGAGGGCTTTGGCGGTGACAGGGAAGACTACACCGACGGGCGCGAGTACATGTACCGCGAGGACAGGGGTAGAGGCAGAGGCCGCGGAAGAGGAGGTCGTGGCGGTGCTTCGGGCAGGGGTGGACGTGGCCCACCACAACAAGACAAGCAACCTTCTCAAGCCATCCCCAAGCCCACGGACTTCCCTGATCTTTCTGGCTCTGCATCAGCTCCCAAGTTCGACGACGCTCCACCACCCACCATGGCCTTCCCGACGAAAGCAAAGGTCGAGAAGTTCGATATCGATGACCAGATAACTCCTGGAACGGAGAAAAAGTCTTGGGCTGATATGATGGAGTAAGCCTCGCGAAGTTAGCTATCACGACAAGCGCAGTGTATGCTTTACAGATGAGCTGTTGTCTTTAAGATATACTTACGCAGTCCCTCCACCATTATGAGAGGTCTATTACATACATTAAGGAGTTCCAAAGACACTCTCGCTCTCAGCCATGGCTTCGAATCCGACGTCAAACACAAAGTCTCAATTTGCCGCATCTCATGATCCCTTGAACTATAGCCTAGGTACCTCGCATCAGATTCGAACTCGACATGAGGGAGATTGTCTGCTTCGAGCGTTGCGGGAGGGGTTAGGTATCTGATGGGGGTGCTGGGGTTGGGAGCATCCACTTTGGGTTGAAGGATATATCGATCTCTCTTCCTTTCTATAGCTCATCAGCGAGGTGTTGGAAGCACTTCTTGGATCGAAGACCATGTTGTGTCTAGCTTTCATTGCTGCAACTGCATCTTGATCGTCGCCCTTAGGGATCGGCCTAGTAGCGTCTGAATCTGCAACATTCTGAGATTCCTGAGGTGGCGTGTGTAGAAGTCTTAGGGTGTCGTGTGCTCGAAGGCCTTCCATGATGGCGTAGTATTTAGCGTATGCGCGGAGTAGGGGCCAGGAAGCAGATACATCTCGGAGGCAGTTCATCGCCGTGTAGCCCAGGTAAGCACTCATTCTCGTGGCAAGACGGAAAAGTCGAGGGAACCATGGGGTTGCCGGGAGTCTGCCTCGGTCTGGCTTTGGAAACGGGCTGTTGTTAAGATCGTTAGCGAAGTTCAACAATTGAAGATGCCGGTGTATACACCTTATGTTTCTTTACCCCTAACATTTTGTTTCTATGGCGGAGAGTTAAGACTAAACTCGGTGCTTCGATGCGGGAAGTGCTTCGGTGCAGGAAGTGCTTCGGTGTGGAAGTGCTTGAAAGATTAACAATCTCAGATCCCGAGTATGATGATAAGGTAATGAAGTAGAATGGAAGCGCGGTATATACGAGGAGGCTTTACAGGCTAAGACGGCGGGAATATATAGTGTAAGGGGTACCTCAAGGGTTCGCAGTTGGGTGTGTTGGGTTAAGTGGTGTGGAAGAGGAATGAGTCTGACTTGTCTAGAAGAAAGTGTATAGAGAAGAAAGCAATAGAAAGGAGGAGCGTAGCAAACTGTGGTGTAAGAGTGAAGCTGTGAGAGCCGACACGACAAAGATTCGACGTGGATATGAGAAGAATGGAATAGGCAGATTCGAATAAGGATTTCGATTACACACATGTGGAGCGACAAAAACAACGACGGCCTCACAATGGTTGCTATTGTTCTTGTCGTGTTTGCTGTTCACATGGAAACATCTCCAAACACCTACTCGTATTTGATGTCGGCATTCACTTGCAATTAGAGCGTGTTCGGCTCTCTTTGGCTACACCTCTGATTCGAAAACCTTTCTGTCTTTTTATAGTCTACACATCGCTCGACAACATTATAGGAGAAGGTGAGAATTGTAAATTTTGGCACACGGGGAGGTATGATGATTCTTGTGCATGTATATAACCGGAATTGTACCGGCCAGGAACACGGTCTGACGTCTCGGGTAGACAAACTTCCCACCTCAACATCAACAATTTAGTTCTCCTTGAGCTTGTTGCTGGGCTTGTTGCTGGGCTTGTCAGAGGCTCCAGACTCTTCGATGGCCTTAGGTTTCGTCAGATGCGGTGTCCTCATCAGTGCTGACGTCCTCGTCTTCTTGCCGGCCTCGCCAGGAGTAGGTTCTGTGATCTCGTCGGTGAACTTGCGGTCAACTTGGTCGCTCGTAATATCATCGCTGTCGTCGCCAGTGACACCTCTAGATGAAGGCCTTTCGGCCACTTTGTCGTGGTCATCTGCCGATTTCGTTGCGTCAGTCGAGCCTCCATCATCTCTCCAGGGTCAGGGGGGAGGTTGAAAGGAGATGAACACCACTCGCTCTCAGGACTTGCCATTGATGTTGCCGTACAGAGTCTTCTCGCCCTTCTTTAACTTGAGTTTCCGGGCCTTGGCTCTCTTCTTCAGGTCCTTCAGTATCTCCATGTCACGCTCTGCGCGGCGGAGTGCCTCTCGTGCCTCCCACAGAAGGTCTTCCACAACCAACTTCGATTCCGGTGTGTCGCCTGGACCAAAGATTTCTCGGCTCAATTCGGCGAAGCGCACGGCTTGTTAGTGCTGGCGGACTTGAGGGCCGTGTACGTGGTCGTTTTTGTGAGTTGGAGAGCTATGATGGTGGTGATTATGCTGGTGATGATTGTTGTCGACAGCGCTGGCGCTGTGCAGAGGTGAATGAGAGATTTGGGTAGGGACAGCTGCGTGCTGCGCAGCAGAGCTTGCGCGCTCATCCATTGCTGCTGTGAGGTAAGTGGTGATGCTGGTGATTTCGCTGTGCTTTTTCCAGGGTGTGTTGCAAGAGTATCCAGTCTTCGGAGTCTGCTCGTCAGGCATAAGTTTGATCAGTGAAGGCTCAATTTTGAAAACTTCGAGCAATCGATCTGTTAGTGGGAGTTCGCACCTTCCTTCCACAAATTTGTCGCGCTGTCCTGCGCGCTTTCCTTCCACCAATTGTTCTAGGCAGACGCGTGCGCTGAGCATTCACTTCCCCGGCCTCTCACTTCTGCAGCCCTTCTCACTCCTTTATCACGGTCTCTACCCAAAACTTAATACAAACATCACACTGCGTGCTTTACCCGTTGGCAACGCACCATCTTCACATCATCATGGCCAGCACCATCGAGCTTCCAAAGGAAACCTGGCTCGAGGTCGTCGCTTATCTCGACTACTTTGAGCTCAAGACCGTCATGAGCGTCAGCAAAGCTTTCAAGTCATACACCGAGCTTCCCGCTTGCCAGAAGACCATGTTCCGCTCAAAGACTGTCATCCCAGATGGAGGCACTATCAACCTGGCAAACCTTCGCCTGCACCCAGTATTCGACAGAATGTCTTACGAATGCGCTTCCGAGCTTGAGGAAGTATACCTTTGGGACAGCAACATGGAGTGGATGCCTCTCACCGAAACCTGTGCCGCCGAAGAATACGCCACCGATCCTCCTGTCGCTTTCGTTCGCCTCCAGGTCACTAATTGGAAGCCCATCCAAGTCACAAACAAGAATGGTGTTACGGTTGTCCAGGTCATGAAGTCTCTCTGCCGCTTTTTCTCCAAAGGCGACCACCGTGAATCAAGGGGCGATCACACTGGATGGACCGGCTGGGATGAGACAAAGCTCGACCGCAAGGGCAACCTCCTGCTTCGTGTCGACTGGTTTGATTCCTGATCGGTGCGTCTGTGTCCTTTTCAAAGCATGCCTACAATGGGTGCTAATATCTTGAAGATATCATGCCATGCCGACCACCATGCTCTTCCTGACACGAGCTTTCATCGACTATACTTTGCTCTAATATTTGTGCTAGCCACTGCACGACTGAGATTGTGCTTTTATGTTTCTATTCGCTTATGGACTTGCTTTGCTATGGATGAAGGATGAGTTTCACGATTAGCTATTCTGATCAATCAATATCATGCTTTGAGCCTTCACGTTGTTTAACTTTACTCGCCATACCATTGTGATTTCTAAACCCAAGTCCCCAAATGGAAGGGTAGATCTTGCGCACCTACTTCCGCCAGCCATGGAAACAACATCCAGATCCTCGACAAATCCCATCTGATCCTACGGTCCAGACACTCAACCAATGAACCTAATCTGGTGTGCTTTTATCCTCGGTACTGTTGGCCAAGACGTAAAACACATTTGTGAATGCGAGCAATGAACTCAAAGGAGGGAGGACAAGAACAGCGCTTCTACCATGGGTTTGTTCAAAGGCAGATGCTGTTCGTCATCAACAAAGGTCGCCTCAACCATCATCTTGCATGCGTAGAGTGCATCCCTCGCTTCTGCCTTCCTGCGTCTCATGACCTTCTCGAAGATCAACAAAGATACATGGAAGAAGTCAAAAAAGGATCGTTGATCCTACAAAAAGCAGGGTGAAAAGAAAACACATGCATGATGCGGTGCACGGTATGCCCGCTCGAGTACGTGGGGGAGAGTGGTCACGCTACCATGGCATCGTCATCCTCCAGCACTGTAATCGATTTCTGCGGACACGGATTGGGATCGACCCTCCAAAGCTGAAGAAGCATGGTTTGCCAACCCCCCCAAAGCACGTCTGCCACTCTCTCCAGATCACCCCATCTCCACGGGGCAAGATGGATGGCGACAGGCATGGACGGTGGGAGAAAGGAAGCGACCACAGCGGCTCCCCATTGCCCAAGCTCGCTGCTCGCCCCGCTTGGATCCTTTTCTCGAGGGGTAGCGCTATACCAAGTGGATCCTCCGCATATCCAGAGTTCCAACTCCCCCGTCATTTTGCGCGAAACATTATTGACCGTGGGGAGATTAACGCAAAGAGGTGAGGTCTATCTCGGACCGCAACTTGCCAGTTTTGAAGGAGAGCAAAAGTTGTGAAAAGCCTCATCAGTTGGGTGCCACTGTTCGTGTGCTCTAGTCGTGCGGAAAGCCAGCCACATTGCAACCACCATGACAACAAGGCAACTTTTGGCACGAAGGAATCAAGGTCAAAACAGAGTTGGCTTCGAATAAGGTCGAGAAGACTTCCCCAAGGGGAGGTCTCCGACACCCGCTCTCAGCCGTGATATGATCTTCGGCCCGACTACCTCATCGGTCTTTCCCTAGCGTGGCTCTCTCCACGAAACCCCACGAAACCTAGCGAGATTAGCCGCCTGCTTAGCGTGATCCAGACCGCTTAACTTTATTTACTACGCGCGCCGCTGCAAAACCTTGCTCATGCTTGATGAGCAGTCAAGTCGATGGGTAAGACCGCCCAGAGGGAACAAGCTATCCAACACTGCCAAGGTCAAGGAAGAGACAAGAGATCGAATGCGGTGTCAAGCATATCGAACATGAGAACAATGCTTGTACTATGGGCCTCGAACGCATCTCGTGCTGCAAACACACCGTCGCCAGCTCACCACTCACGCGACACTACCAAATCCTTCGAGGTTCGAGGGTGCCACTCACCGTGCGTGCCGTTACCAGACTTTCCACACTGCTCATGCATGATCACGACAGTGGGCGTTCATGGCACCCCCTTGACTCTAACTACAACCCTTTCGAGGTCCACCTTCCAGCTTCCCTGCTCTGACTTACAGCCGCAGGCCTGCCAAGCTGCCTCTATACTACGCTCCATGCAGTATAACTCCCTTCCAAGTGATAATTCTAGCCGTCTTGAGGACGGATCGAACCACTTTAAGGCTGGTTCCATGCACAGCGGGCGGCTCCGAAGGTCGACGAATCATGCCAAAGGACAGTTGATTTCTTTGGCGGAGAGTGGGAATCGGAGGGAGGACCTCGAAAGGATTGCAGCAGCCACAAGTTGCGCCGCAAGGTAAAGACTTGTGAGATGCTGTTGACAGCCGCAACGTTATGCAGACCCAGAGTTAATTGCCGGAGCTATGCAATCAAGTTGACGTGGCGTAACCTGAGCTGCTGTGCGGGCCGGAAGGAGCTTCTCACCGAGATGCATGCATACCGAGTCCGACACACCAGCAATCTTGAACACTCAGCGGTATGTTCATGCACGAGCAACTGTTCCTCCAGAGAGCTACGACCAGCCTGGTGAGCGGTAAGCAAGACATCTAACCATTTTACACTTTACTACTCGTGCGGATTTGGATGAATCGTTGGATCGACGAGCGATTGTTGGCCAGCCCGTTCATCCCCCATCAAACCCCAGCTATTCGGATCAGAAGAAGGACCGATTGTCGTCTGGAGATCATCTGGAGTTCTATGAACCCCAGCAAATCCCCAGGCGGACTTGTATATCGGACCGAATGTTCATGCCTAGCGCATGCCGGCTGCTGGCCGTTGGCCCGTTAAACGGTAGACTTCGTCGTTGCATGGTCTATGCATGGAACTAGACGGTACGTGCTTGTCCAGATCTGGAGTCCCCATGGGTTTGAAGCATGTAGGAGTGTAGAGCAATGCAGAGAGGCGACCAGTATAAGTACCAGCTGCATCTCCTGCTGAACAACGATCATCATCCAGCATCAATCGGCAGATCCAAGTCTCTCATTCAGACTCTTCAGTCTTTCTACCATCGTTCATTCATTCTTTGAATAACACCTTCATTACCAAGGATCTAGCCAATTCGCTCCTGCACCAACCAATCCTTTTACCACTACTACATCAACAATCGTAGCAATGGCTGGCGGCGGTATTCCCATCGCTACTACCACCATCGCTGGTGGCTTCCTTACTGGAAAAAAGCTCATCTTCCCCATCGCCCTCATCACCTCGCTCTTCTTCCTCTGGGGTTTCTCTTACGGTCTTCTCGATGTCTTGAACAAGCACTTCCAGAATGTCCTCGGTATTACCAAGCTCGAGTCCACTGGTCTCCAGGTCATGTACTTTGGTGGTGGTTACCTCATTTTCTCCCCAATTGCGGCGGAAGTTCTGAAGCGTTTCGGTTACAAGATCTGTATTCTTATGGGTCTTTCTCTGTACTCTATCGGTGCAGTCATGTTCTGGCCCGCCGCACATTTCAGTTCTAAGGAGAATGCCTCTGCATCTTTCGGTGGTTTCTGTAAGTTTATCGTTTGTTTTCTTTCTTTCTCCAAAGAGCATTTATACTAATTTATCTTAAGGTGCCTGCACCTTGGTTATTGCTTGCGGTCTTGCTACTCTTGAGACTGCTGCCAACTCCTACGCCGTTGTCATTGGTGACCCCAAGACTGCCTCTCCTCGTCTCCAGTTCTGCCAGGCCTGGAACGGTGTTGCTTCCTTCATCGGTCCCCTTATCGCTTCCAAGGCTTTCTTCTCCGGCAAGAACGCCGACAACCTCACCAACGTCCAGTTCGTATACCTCGGTGTTGCCTGCCTCGGTGTCGCTGTTGCCATCTTGTTCGTCTTCGCCAAGCTCCCCGAGGTTGCTGAGGAGGCCAAGCGCAACAACTCCCTCGTTGAGCCTGAGCACGATGTCGAGGGTCGTGAGGTTGGCCAGGGCAGCATCTGGAAGGAATACAACATGATCTGCGGTTTCATTGCCCAGTTCTGCTACGTCGGTGCCCAGGTCACCATCGGTGCCTTCTTCATCAACTACGCTGTCGACAACGCTGGCTGGGCCGAGTCTCAGGCTTCCAACCTCCTCTCCTACGCTCTGATCACCTTCACCGTCGGCCGCTTCATCGCCACCGGTCTCGCCACCTTCTTGAGCTCCAGCTTCATCATGGTCATGTACTCGATTGCCACCATCGCCCTCAACGCCTACGTCTGCGCTGGCAAGGGCAAGGGCTCCATCGGCGCCGTCATGGCCATCTACTTCTTCATGGCACCAATGTACCCTACCATCTTCACCATGGGAACAGCCAACTTGGGCGTGCACACCCGCCGCGGTGCCGGTATCCTCGTCATGGGTGTCGCCGGTGGTGCCGTCTTCTCCCCCATCCAGGGCGCCATTGCCGATGCTGCCAACACCCGCATCTCGTTCGTCGTGCCCCTCGTTGGTTTCTTCGTCGTCCTTGCCTACGTCGCTTTCCACTGGAACAAGGAGGGCTTCGCCATCATGCGCCCCAAGACCGAGGGTGATGTTATTGCCGCTGCTGGTGTCGAGGGCAGTGCCGTCATCACCAAGCGCTCCATGTCCATCACCGAGCAGCACTACGTCGGCGAGCTCAAGAACTAAGCATGTTCTTCTTGAGCCATGTTCGACAATTGTAAATATTTCCTTGTCACGAGTCTTTTTTCTTGTCTTTTGGGCCGACATTCTGCGGGTTAGAACAGAACAGCGATGGCGCTTCTTCCGAGGGTGATGATGAATTTTGGGAATTCCTACGATCAATGTCTATAACAACTACTACAGTACGGTTTACGAAGTTTCAGAAAAATTTCACTCCTTTTCAAACAATCTTCTCCCTTTCTACTTACCTTTCTGTGATGTATCCCCTGCTCTTCTTGCAACTCCTGGACCCCTTTCCCCAAAGCAACTGCGCAGAGATTGCTATACTAGATTGCATCGGACAGAACTTACATTTGACATCGAAATATCTCCCTAGACAGCGATTAATATACTTCTACAACAGGTATGGTCAATCCATCTCCTTTAGACATGACAACCCTCTACCCGTTCTTACTTAGTAGCACCATACCTACAGCTATACTAAGACCAACTACATTTAGCTCTTTCTACCCTCTATACTCGAAACTAGCATAATGAAACCTTGAAAAAGTAAAAAAATAACATTAAGAAAAGAAGAAGGAAACGGACAATATAACAACTAACAAACCAACTATTCTTATTATAACGAAAAGGTTTCTAAACCACTATAGAAAACGTTAAACCCGCTCCTTCCCTTCCCTTTCTTCTTACTAAACTATACATTTCCCTTAGCATCCCTAACGTTATAATAGTAGCTAGAGTAGCTAGTATAGAAAACTAGCATATATAAATACATACATATACACTTAACCCGCCTTACTACATTTATAAACCAAAAGAAAAAGTGCTGTCAAAAAGTGCTACTACTTAACACTTTAAACTCATGGAGTATTAGCTAGAGGGATGCAATATCTCGTGGACTATAATTAAGGAATCTTAGGTATATGGAAACTCAACTCATCTCATCTCATTTCATCTCGTCTTAACTCCACTCCCCTTCTTCTTCTCCTCTCCCTGCTATATCAATTCCAAAGCCAGGATCCCCATCCAAAGTCCCAAGCAAAAACAAGCAAGCCTCATTTAAACCACCTAACCCCCTCTATATACAAAATCCCCCATTCCTCCCTCCCTCCCTCGGTATCAAAAAACTCGTCTATAACACTACAGCCCATAGAAACCCCATTATACACTACATCCCAAACCAAACCCTCTGCCCTAGAACATACCCTGAAATGCAAGTATCCGTAGTCATTGCTTCTATTCCAAGGTGGAAACTTGTTATCCCATTCCTATTTCCATTTCCATAACTTGGGGTATCGTTTTTCTGTTACACGTAGGGACAGCGGGAGTCGATTTCTGGTTATAATGGTCTTTTGCACAAGCACAAGTACATTGAGGAGGTCGCTGTCTGATGGGTTCTTTGTCCGGACGAGAATTGGGTCTGGGTTTGGGGCCGAGAATACGGATTTTGCAAGCAAGCAAGTGTGGGTTTCCAGTCTTGGGTTTTGGGGTTTGGGGGGTTGGGATACACTGGTTGAATGAGATGAATTTTCAAGGGAAGGATTAGTGGATATGCGATGAGTGTGAGAAGGGCAAGGGATGATGTGTATGCAATACAATGCACACGGCTTACTGTGAAACTTATCAAGGAGGCCTGAGGCGATTCAAAAGTATCCGAATCTATTAATGATGTATATGCTACTATTAATACGCTCTATTCTTGCCTCTGACGGTGATTGCGCCGCTATTGACATCCAACCTCCAACCATCTTGCTCAAGACCTTTCCTGACCGCCGGGCCGAGGACGCCCTTGCCGCCAGCACTATGTCTACCCACACCCGTTATGATGCGGAAGCCGCTGGCACGCTCGGCAGCGCCTACCCGGCCATTCACCTTGTTCTCGCCAAGCCCGTTCCACCAAGCATGTGTCCTCTGTCGAGCGATGCGTACAGCGTTCTCGACAGTCACGCCGTGCAAGTCGATCTCGAAAGCAGAGGACTGGGCAGCGACGATGGCGTTTGCCTCGGCGGCTTGCGATTGGTGCAGCGCGGCCCCGTGGTCGCGGCCGACCTGCGAATAATATCCGGCAGCGCCGCCCATGAGGCGGTCGGATCTGGACTTGCGGTAAGCTGCGCGCGCTTGGTCCATGGCAGCCTGTCTTGCTGCTCGGAGCTTGGCTGTAGAGGCAGAGGCGGACCCAAAGTCTACGGTTGACGTGTCTGTATCGAAACCGCTTTGGGCAGAAAAGTCGTCTGCATCGGAGATTCGCACAGGGGCATATTGTGGAATGATGACACGACTGCCAGTTTCGTGGGTGAGAGGCTTTGTCGTCAGGGCTTTGGCCAATTCACGAGCTGCTGTAATGGATGGCTGGGTCAGTTTGACAAGGGCCACTAAATAATCAGGGGCGAGACCAGGGAATTCTTGACCCAGAACAGAAGCGTCCACTTGTATTTCGGGTTCCTCGGAACGACAGTCCTCTGGCAAGAAGGTCTTGAGAATTGCCGAGATGGTTCGCGACACTGAACGGTCCTCTTGATTATACAAAGAGAGCACGATTTGTGTAGGGATGTTGGCGCGATCCGAGATGAAATCAACATCACCTTTGGCAGTCTGCCATTGGTTGGTCGATGGTCGCGATTCGGTCGGTAGCGAAGAGGAGCGCATGGCATCGACAGTTTTGAGGTTCTTGCCGCGCTTCTTTCCTTTGCGACCTCTTTTGACGACATTTTCCTCGCTGAAGGCGTCGATGCCCTTAGCCGACACCTTGTCCTTTCCGTCGATGGTGCCATCTTCGTCGAAATAAACCTGGTTCAACAGATCGTCAAAAGCCGGCTTCCATTTTGCTTCGTGGTGGGCGAGTGTGTGCGAGATTGTGTATTCAGAAAGCGAGGGGAATATGTCTCTCAGGATAGAGACCTTGGTGTCTTGGTCGCAAGCGTCAAAGTCGTATTCAGCGCGGTCTGGAGAGCCTTCGGAGTCCAGATCGACGCTTGACAGACCATTTGACAGACTGGTCATATCAGTCTCCCGCGAAACAGAAGCAGACGTCTCTGGCATTGATGTGGGGTGTCCGGGGCTGTAATCCTCATGTTGGGCGCCGCTTCCAGAGGCATCGAAGCCCGTGGCCTCTTCTTCGATGGCGGTGGCTTTGAGTGCATCCAGTGTGGCTTTGACCTCAGTCGCGGCTTCTGGATTGGTCAAGTCATAGTCAGAGACAATGGCGGAGAAAAGAGCGGAATCAATCGGTGGACAGTATTCTGCCTGGTCGAGGTTAGCGGGCGTGTCGTCGGTCGAGTTTTGCGACGGACCTCGAGCTGTTGGAAGAGATCACCCATCTTCTTGTTTGCGGTATACGGGACAAAGTTGAAGGTCTATAACAAATTGCATAATCACAATATTCAGGAGTGTGAAATCAGAGGGAAGAAGCAGAAGAGTGTGAACGTGTCGCGTGTGTTGGCTGTCTATGACCGCGCCATCAGACTTTCAAGGTTCGCGCCCGAGCTTTGGTAGAGATGTCGACGTTGGGCGTGACGACATGGCTGCTCGGCCGGGGATAAGGGACAAGAGACAGAACGGGCAGCAGAAGGACGGATTGGTATACAGAGACGGAGAAAGGGAAAAGACAGGGCCAACGTGACCTTTTGACCTACGCTGCAACATGAGACTAGAGGTGTGCGACTTTCGTCGGAGCGGTGATTGGAGCAGGTTGAATGGCATTCGGATGATGCCTGTCTCGGAGAGAGAGGGCTTTTGGCGCTTTGATCGCTTCGGCACGTCTATCAACGGGGCGTCTTCTGGCAGTGCCCTGGCCAGTCTTCTGTCACCGTAACTCTGAAGATAGCCTGCCAGACCGTAGCCTGCTTTCTTGTTGTCGTTGTTGTGTTGACCAAAGTGAAGGGTCTGTTTGTGACAGGCAGCAACTCGCTCAAACACAGGCTTGCTCTTTCCCGTTCGCTTATGGAGCTGTGAAAGAAAGCTCCATGGATGAGCCAGAGCCACCATTCGAACATTCATCAAGTGCAACCGCCTCAAGGTCAGCCAACCCAACACGCTCGCGTCCATCACAAACACTCTTCCACCACGACGCCTTCTGCTTTACTTGTCCCCTCTCCCATCTCCGTCTCCATCTCCCGTCACACGTCTGCCGTCCATGCCACCAGACCTTTGGTCGACCTGCCGCTCATGCCACCCAGAGTAACTCGCTCTTCAGCGAGACTTGCCGCTCCGGCCAACCCTATCACCGACCCTACTGTCGCCGACTCATCTACCAATTCTTCCCTGCCTCCTCCGCCATCCGCCACCACCGCCTCGTCCTCGTCCCGCAAGCGCAAGCAGCCCCAGGACCCTCTCCCTCCGCCTGCCTCTTCCGACACCGCCCAACCCCGCAGATCCAAGAGAGCTCGCCTTTCCAACCCTACCTCTGCCCAAACCCAGCCATCCAACCGCTCCAAGAACATGTCTTCGTCCAGCCATGATGACCAAGATCTCTCTCGTCCAACCGCGAAAGCCTCCAGACACTCTCCCACATCACCAGACGATCACGCCTCCACTACCAAACGTAGGTCGTCCCGCAGAAAGAGCAGCCAAGGTCCGCCATATCTTCCATCCATATCTTCTCACCATACCTCTAACTCGGTCTTAGCTCCCGCTTCCGCTCAACCTTCGTCCTCGCGCAAGTCTTCCAAGAAGTCCTCACACAAAAAGCTCCCAGACGCCTCATCCAGTCGCCCCGAGCCCGAACCACCACGTATGCCCGTCGATCATGATGACGACGAAGACAACCTAGAGGACAACGATGATGATGACGACGAAGAAAGAGACGAAGATGACGATGAAGATGCTGCTGCCGCCGCCGCTGCTCTGGGTTATTCTGCAGGCGAACCGGGCGATGACCCTTTCTCTGGTGCCTTCCTGAGCCGCTCAGGCATGCCCGCCGGTCTATCGAGCACCCTTCGCGCCCTCAGCGGTATGATGTCCGGTATGACGACCCGTCTACGAGGTATCTTGGAAAATCTCCGTGCGAAGGATGACCCTTCGGTGCAAATGGTTGCCCTTACTGAGCTCTCGGAAATCCTTCTCGTCTCCAACGAGGACAACCTTGCTGGCCACTTTTCTCCCGATCAGTTCGTCAAGGAGTTGGTGGACCTCATGCAGCCTAATGATTTCACCGGTGAGGAGAACCCCGAGATGATGCTGTTGGCTTGCAGATGTATCGCAAACTTGATGGAGGCTCTGCCCCAGGCTACCGCGAGTGTCGTGTACGGCGGTGCTGTCCCTGTCTTGTGTCAGAAGCTCCTCGAGATCCATTACATCGATGTCGCCGAGCAAGCACTGAGCACCTTGGAGAAGATCTCGATTGAATTCCCCGCCTCTATCGTTCGTGAAGGTGGGCTCAACGCCTGTCTGACCTATCTCGATTTCTTCGCCACTAGCACACAAAGAAGCGCCGTTACCACTGCCGCGAACTGCTGCAGAAACCTGTCTGAAGACTCGTTCCCCACCGTGCGCGATGTCATGCCTATTCTTCTCAACGTCCTGTCGAGTAGTGATCAACGCGTCGTGGAACAAGGCTCGCTCTGTGTTTCCAGGATCGTAGAGAGTTTCAGATATCACGAGTCCAAGCTTGAAGAGTTGGTCAGCCCCGAACTGCTCAAGGCCGTCCTCAGATTGCTTCTACCTGGCACTACCACCATGATTGGACCCAGCATTCATACACAATTCCTGCGTGTCCTGTCCATTACCGCAAGAGCGAGTCCGCGATTGGCGGTTGAGCTGCTGCGTATGGATGTCGTCGATACCCTCTACCAAATCCTTACTGGAGTCTCGCCCCCTTCGAGCAGCGATGATGTTGCCGTGAAGATTGATAAGAACATCATCATGCAAGCTCTCATCCGTACGCCACGCGACCAGATCTTCGAAACTCTGAACGTTGTGTGCGAGATCCTCCCAAGCGTTTCGCCCGACAATCTCATGTTCATCAACGACCTCACTGATGCTGGCAATACTGGTCCAGGCAGTGTCTCAATGGGCACTCGTGCTCGCAGCTCACCCAACGACAAGCGCCTGGAACTTTTGCGAGAGTGTCAGCCCGAGGTTCGACGCTTTGCAGTGATACTGTTCCCAACGCTGATGCACGCATACACCAGTACTGTCAACCTCAGCGTTAGGCAGAAAGTGCTCACTGCACAGCTTAAGATGCTTTCTAACTTCGACACTAATGTGCTCGAGGATGCCCTCTCAGGCGTGGCGTACGCTTCACATCTCGCATCAATCCTAACACAGCAAGAAAACCCGATGCTTGTCACATTTGCGTTGCAGATCGCCGAACTTCTTCTCAAGCGCCTGGAGTCAACCTACAGACCTCAGTTCTACCGCGAAGGTGTCATGGCCGAAATCACCAAGCTTGCACAGCGAGAACTTAGCCCCGTCAACTCAAACGAGTCCGATGCCACTACAGCACCGCCTGCCGTTGCACCTTCGTTCTCCGCAGAGCTTCCTGTAAGATCCGAGCATGTTGAAGAAGACGACGGAGAGCCTAGCGAACCTGATTATCCTGATGAGGGCTCTGCTGGAGAGCATGACGATGACAATGACGATCACGACGACGATGATGATGACGACTCAGGATCGGAATCTGGAGCACAAAACTTGCACACATCTCCTACTGCCAGCGTCCAAGACGTCATCACGTCTCGAGCCCGTAAGTTCGTTGAGGCCTACCAGAATGATGGTGGACTCGGTGAGGCTTCAAGAGCATTGTCAGAGCTCAAACGTCTTGCCGAAGACCTTCGCAAGTGTTACAACTCGAACAACCTATCCGATGGACCTGCGCTGTTCCAACGCCTCGCTAAGCACTTCGATGGCGACACTCCCGAGACCATCACGAGCTACGAGTTGCTTACCTCTGATATTGTTTCAACTCTTCTCGATATCTTCAAATATTCAGACAGTCACACCGGCCGCGCTGCGAGGTCAGCCTTCTTGGATGCATTCATGTCACACAGAGGCCAGACTAGAGTCGAGACCGGCAACACAGCTTCGCCAGCCACTGCTTTCAGTGCCTTGGTCCACAAGCTACAAGACTTGCTCAGCCGTACGGAGCACTTTGAGGTAATCACTGTCCATCAGAACGCCTCTGACAGCAGCAGAAGTGGCGCAGCATCGATGCTCGCCAAGCAACTGCGTATCAAACTATCGGCCGACGATGATTCTGGCATCCCCCGTCCTTACAGAAATATCATGGTCTCCATTCACGCCATCGCGACATTCAGAGCTCTTGATGATTACCTTCGTCCACGTATCAGTCTTGCAGAGAGAGCTGTACGGAGCCGCGATGCACTAACCAACAGCCTCGCCGAAGCAGTTGCCCGCGAAGACGGAAATGCTACAGAAGGGGCTTCAACCCCTCCCGCAAGCAAGCGTGCTCATACAAGATCATCCAAACTTGACAGTACCCCTCAAAACAGCGGTGATGCAACCAGCCGTTTGCGTAGATCATCACGCAAAGTCTCACAAAAGGACTCTGATGCGGCCGAAGAGGATCAGCATCAGCTTGAATGCGCCGACGAAGCTGCGCTTTCCGACGAAGACGAGGAGGATGAAGAGGACCTTGATGCCATCGTTAACGACTTTGACGATGAAGACCAGGACATGGAGGATGCGGACCAGGACACCTCGGCAGTCAACCTGGAAGTCGCCAACAGCGGCAAAGTGACCGCTCACAAGGAGGATGGCACTCGCATCAGCACCCCGCTGCAAGGCTCACAACAGTCTGCAACTTCTCGCACCTCTGCTTCTGCAAGACTTGCTGCGGCGCGAGAATTGCTATCTACGCCCTCTTCTCAGAGACCCGCTGCCAACGCGCCTGCACTTCAGCCTCTCTCCCAGGACTGGCATATTGAGTTCAGTGTGGATGGACAGCCATTGTCCAACGACACTACAATCTATCGCGCTGTTCACTTCAACCAGACAAACCC
Organism: Aureobasidium sp. SLJ-2021a; assembly: GCA_019677095.1. NCBI lineage: Eukaryota > Fungi > Ascomycota > Dothideomycetes > Dothideales > Saccotheciaceae > Aureobasidium > Aureobasidium sp. SLJ-2021a. The sequence continues at coordinate 58,338 of JAHRBU010000063.1, read as the reverse complement.
TGACGAGGTATCGAGCCGTAACATCTGGTCAACATTACACAAGATATGTTTCAGACGTGCCCCCGGACCTCCCCCTGCAGAGCCGAGCACGCTTCATTCAGCATCGGATGCATCCACAGCATCCACCTCTGAACTTCCACCTTCGCTCAGTCAACATCCCGCCACCGCCGCCATTCTTCGTCTGATGAGCACTTTGCATGACATGAACGCCAATTTGGAGGATGTCATCGCTGAAGAGCAAAGCAATGGCACGCAGATGAGCTCGGAGCCATTGGCCCAGTTCGTCAACACCAAGTTGACCGCCAAGCTCAACCGTCAGCTTGAAGAGCCTCTCATTGTGGCTAGCAACTGCCTTCCCACTTGGAGCGAGGACCTCGCTCGTCTGTACCCCTTCCTGTTCCCATTCGAAACCAGGCACTTCTTCCTGCAGTCAACCTCTTTTGGCTACTCAAGATCTATGACTAGATGGCAGAACGCGCAATCGGAGAATGAGTCCAGACGCCACCGCGACGAACGTCCTTTCCTAGGCCGTCTACAGCGACAAAAGGTTCGCATCTCTCGCAGCAGAATTCTCGAATCCGCCATCAAGGTTATGGAGCTTTATGGATCATCTCCAAGCATTCTTGAGGTTGAGTACTTTGAAGAGGTCGGAACTGGACTTGGCCCAACTCTTGAGTTTTATTCGACGGTGTCCAAGGAGTTCTCGAAGAAGAAGATCAAGCTCTGGCGGGAGAATGAATCGATATCTGGTGACGATTATGCATACGGCATGCGTGGCTTGTTCCCTGCACCAATGAGTGAGGAGCAGTCGAAGGACGAGCATGGCAAGAAAGTGCTGCACCTGTTCAAGATGTTGGGCAAATTCGTTGCACGCTCAATGCTCGACTCGCGTATCATCGATGTCTCTTTCAACCCTACTTTCTTCCGCGTTGGCGCTGGCAACTCCACCATCAAGCCATCGCTTGGAGCTGTTGCTTCCGTGGACAAAGACCTTGCCAACTCTCTGAAGCCTTTCGTGCGCTGTGCCAGAGCAAAGCAGGAAATTCAAGAAGACGAGAGACTTTCCGCAGAGCAGAAGGCTCAAGCTATCAAAGACATCAGAATCAAGGATGCATCTATTGAAGATCTCGGCCTCGACTTTACGCTGCCTGGATATCCCACTATCGAGCTTCAACCCAACGGCGCTGAAATTGATGTGACCATCGACAACGTCGAGCTGTATGTCGAAAAGGTCATCGACTTCACCCTCGGTCAGGGAGTACAGAAACAAGTCGACGCATTTTGTACCGGCTTTTCTCAAGTCTTCCCGTACTCGGCTCTCAAGGCATTCACGCCTGACGAGCTGGTGATGCTCTTTGGCCGCGCAGAGGAGGACTGGTCCCTTGAGACACTTATGGATTCGATCAAGGCAGACCACGGCTTCAACCTCGACAGCGCGAGCGTCAAGAACCTTCTGCAGACCATGTCTGAGTTCACCATGCCCGAGAGACGCGACTTTCTGCAGTTCGTCACTGGCAGTCCCAAGCTTCCTATCGGAGGTAAGTTAGAAGCGAATAGATCCAGATTTTATGACAGTGCTAACCATGAAGCAGGATTCAAATCGTTGACTCCGATGTTCACTGTGGTGTGCAAGCCCAACGAGCCTCCACTGATGCCTGACGACTACCTGCCTAGTGTCATGACATGTGTCAATTACCTGAAGATGCCGAACTACACTTCTCAAGAAATGCTGAGGGCCAAATTGAGTGTTGCAATCAAGGAAGGACAAGGAGCTTTCCACTTGTCGTAAGGGATGGAGTTTGCAGTCAGGGGCAAACCAAGAGGTTTGCAGTTGGTGTTTTGATGGGCGATGGGCCCAGGGAGATGGGATTATTACCAAGGCGTTTTATGACGGAGGGAGGATATTTATCACATGGCTTGCCATTTGGTGGCTCTGCATAGCACCGGCGTCAGCAAACAATTCAATCGGACTCTAAATTATGCGTACATATCTTAGGAGTAACTATAGCTACCCAGTCGATCACTAAAAGATGCTTCACATAGCCAGAAACTTGTGAAGAAGGTCAAGTGTGCTGGGTTGAGGGACAACCCTGACCCTGCACCTATGACGTCGACAGCTTGCATCACCCATCCACCTTTCCAACGCGACTTACACACCAAACTCCACCATCTCACCTCACACCACAACCAAATGGCACCGATACGCCGCTACCTACGCATAACCCGCTACTCGGTCCTCGAAGTACGCATCTACCTCGACAACCCATCGCTCGCCAACCCATGGCTGCTCAACCCACGCGACAACGTGCTGTCTCGCATTATCGCTGCCGTGCGACCATTGGTGTTGCCGAAGTTGCGAGAGGAAAACGAGAATGCTGCAAAGGGGAAGGGCAAGGGCAAGGGAAAGAAGAAGAGGGGGGTTAGGGATGTGGTTGTTGGGGGTGAGTTTGTTGTTTGGCTTTTCTCTTTGGTTTGTGGGATCGAGGTGGTGGTGTGGACAAGAGGAGGGGAGGGGGGGATGAGTTTGGGATCAGTGCTGATGGATACATACTTACAGACGATTTCGAAGTCTCGATATTCCTGACCGAGACATCGACGACCCACGCCATGCTCACGAAACAAAAGACGTTTTCCGCGAAACCAAGATTGCAGAGCAATACTTCGAAATTGACGAACTACTTTACCAACAACAATGCGGAAAATGCCATTGATTTGGAGGAGGGGGAAGAGGTTCCTGCTGTTTTGCTCGAGGAAGATGCTGAAGAGGTGGTTTTGGGGGATATTCCTGAAGCCAACGTTGCTGGAACCAATAAACGACAACGCGAGGATGACGGAGAACACATCTTTGTGCGATCAGAGGATGAGGAGGAAGAGGACGCAGCACCAACGAGGAAGAAGAAAAAGACAAAAGTCACGGATACAACAACACAAGAAGAAGAGGAGGATAAAAAGAAAATGGGCATCAAGACTGCGTATGAGGGCTTCAGTATCTATGGCCGTATCTTGTGTTTGATTGTCAAACGTAAGGGTGTCAAGAAGTCGGGTACTGGAGGAGATATGGCGGGCACTGGCACGCAGATGTTGGAGAATTGGGTTAGTACGCAGGCGGAAAATGAGGGTGTGCTTGATGATGGGGAGGAAGGATGAAATTGCGTCCAAATTGCTAAAGAGGAAGCAAGCTATTTACAAAGGCAGGGCTATCGTTCACTCAACCTTGGTGGTTGAAGTGTTGGAGGGTGGGTGCGCAATGTCCGACACCACGATACCCAAGATCCAGCAGTTTATGCTGAAGAAGATGAGACTGGCTAGCCAAAGCCCCGGCACAAACGTCGATTTTCCGAGGAACTCGAGCAGGTATCCTTGGTGCAGCCAAAGAGCCTGCAAGGTATCGTTAGCACATGGAAGCAAACGTCTGGGGTGGAGGCCTTGTAAGGCGAGGAATGTGCTTCTTACCTGACCGACAACCCAGAGGGCAAGAGCAGAGTATCCGAGCTTAGGTCGTCGAACCAACGATGAATTTGGGAGGTAAAATGGCAAGAAAACCATATACCACAAAAAGTACTACCACCAAATCAGTACAAACTCAACCCTCAGAACAACATTCAACACATACCTGACTCGTGCAGACCTTGTTGAACGTGACAAACGCAAACGTCTGAGCCAACATGGTACTCGCCAAATCCTTCTTTGCCAAAAGCAGAGGGATAGCGACCACGGAAAGAAAGAGCTGGGGAGCGAAAGCCAGAGATTCAATGCTGCCCAGTGCTGAAGAGGGAGAGCCCAGAGCAGACTTCATGTGCAGCAAAGTGTTGTAGACGGAAAAGTTGTGGCGGTGGTCGATGCGGGTGAGATGGTAGGTATAGCTGTGTCGAACAAACTCCATGCCATAACTGCCAGAGGAAACACCAAATGTTAGTTTCCAATGCATCTTCTTCAAGTCCAGACGAAGAAAACTTACAGCTTAAACATGAGCATGTTCAACCCCATAAACGTCAAAAAGCTGTACAGCCCCAACTGCACCCTCTTGCGATTCACAAACCCCCCAAACAACCCACCCCTCCCATCCCAACTGCCAGCTTGCCTTCTATCCAACCACAAAACCACACTCGCAGCATACACAAACGGATAAATCTTAAAATGCACCCCCAACCCCAACAACACACCCCCCAACCTCGTCCTCCCCGTCCGCACCGCCCACAACACCCCCACCACAATAACAGCCAGCAAACCCTCTGAACTGCCCCTGGTGCTGATATTCGCAACCATAGGGTTCAGTAACCAAATACACGCATACCTCATCGCCTTCCCCTTGGGCATTTGCTTCTGCAGCAGCAAAAAGATGAGATATCCGGTCACCACATCGCCGACCGCGAATACAGCTTTGCCGAAACTGAACCAGCGGGTGCCGAGTGCGGTGGGCAGCAGTAGCCATGCTAGTAGAGGCGTGTAGCGGTAGGTTTCACGCTGGTAGGGCGATTGATGGTGGTGGGTGTAGCGGGCGGCGTCGGTGAAGACTAGGTAGTCGATATCTGTGTATTTGAGGGGCGAGTGCGCGTCCTGGTATTCGCCCCAGAGGAGGAGGATGGCGCGGAGGAGGAGGGAGAGGCTGAGGATTAGGCGGGTGTTGGAGAAGAGGGTTGTTGTTGTGGTTAGTCCCTTGGGGGGTTTCCCTTCGGGGTTTGTGGGGGCTGTCTCAGACATGGTGTTCCATGTACCGGTGATGTGATTGTGGAATCCTGATGGTTTTTGATGATTTGTATATCTCGTTGGACGGATGGATAGGAGAGACTGAGGTGGGCTTTTGCGGACCAAAGTCTTGGCATTTTGACCATCACTCTTGGGAGGCATCGAAGTCGAAGAACTCACATTATTGAGTAGAACAAGCTATTGATTGCATAAAATGGGAAGAACGAAGATATGTGTGTATACAAATTCAAATCTGTTACTCGTATTTATTGTCATCGACATCTTGGAACTTCATCATGAAAGTCCCCTTGCTTTATACCTAGCCACATGACACACTAGGTAGCAAGACCGATAGAATGGTTGGCCATAGCAGCTTCCATGTTTCTTTCCATGATGTTGATGGTAGAGCTGGTAGGCGAGACAAGTGGCGAAGGTGGTGTCTCCGAGACCGACTTGAACGTACCCAGAGTCCGAAGAGTACCACTGCCAACAGATCTCTGCGATTGACCACTCCAGGCACGCTGCAACTTTGGTCTAGCCCACTTAGACCAAGAATTCTTCATCTCGAGAGGGCCATCAACTTTGGTTTGCTCGGCCATCTTCAGACCTGCATCGCCCTTCTTCCAATTGACAGGGCAGCCTTCTCCGTATTCGTCCTTGAAGGCAAGAGCATCGATGATGCGCAAAGTCTCATCAACACTGCGTCCAACATCTGCATCACTGATGGTTATGTTCCTGACATTTCCCTTGGGGTCGATGATGAAAAGCGCGCGTTCGGCGACACCTTCCTCCTCGAGCAGTACTCCATAGTCGCGACTGATCTTGTGGCTGCTGTCGCTCATGAGAGGAACATGGACGCCACCGAGACCTCCCTCCATTTCATTGGTGTGGTTCCAGGCACGAAGACAAAGCTCGGTGTCGGTTGAGGCGAAGACAACGGCGCAAGAGCGTGAGTAGAGGAACTCCTCGAGGCGTTCGCTGAATGCGCGGATCTCGGTTGGACAGACGAATGACCAGGCTTTGGGGAAGAAGATAAGGGCGACCCAGTGGTTGGCACTAGTGTAGGCACTCAGACTGATTTCTGCAGCATCAGTCAGTGCCTGGGAGTAGTTTGGTTACCTGAGTGCAGATTTGTTTACCTTTGAGTCTGCCATCCATGACCGCCGTGGCGGTAAAGTCGGGAGCCGGCTTACCGACAGAGGCTCTGACCATGTTGAACGAGTATTGAAAGTTGTATTGCCAGAGTGATTGGAGATAGAATGGATGTCAGGACGCGAGCTCCGGCTGGCCTTTCGAAGCCTACTTGTATCATCGCCAGACACAACCCTTGATCTTAGCTACCAAGAGCAGAATCAGGTCTCTTAAGCTTCCGTTTGCGGACCATAATGAGGCGGCAATTGGATCCGGATCTGCTGCGGAAGAAGAGGTGCGAGAATGCCTTTGTTCCGGCTGCACATTCCTCGAACTCCATGTGGCTTGTTCTGGGATCTCCTTTCAACGTGCAAATCTGATCCGGTCAAGATCACGATTGCCATGCGGACTTACCAGTGATGACAGAGATTGAGTATTTGAACATGGTGTTATCGTCCCTTTACCTACTGATCTGGCTCTGAACAATTGAACCTGATCTCAACCAGACGGGAAACACTCTCATCTCGTCCGTGTCAAGTGATCTGTAGACTTACAAGCATCTTCAACTCCTAGATCCTGACCAAAAAAGCGGTCGTGCCTATCGACGATCTGACATCAAGTTGTAATGAACGACCTTCGCCGACGATGAAAGAGAAGAAGCGGCTCAACGTTTGGAACCAGATGCGGAAAGGATTAGAACGCCAAGACCACCCCTCTTGCAGCAGTGACATAACCAAAGCTCTCCAAACAGAGAAGCAGCTTCAAGCACAAAGGGAAATCCAAAACTAGACAACAACAAATGGGCCAGAAGCGACCGAGATCAGACACAATGGAGGCCACCGAAGCATCGCCCTTCCTGCCCATGTTCGAGACCTTCCGCGCCGAGCTGGACGAACACCACGACCGCCGCGAACGCACCATCAAAGCATCGCGAGACATAACCGCCGCATCCAAAAAGATGTCCGTCCCTTGACCTCTCCCAAAGAAAATGTCATTGCCACAGATCATGGCTGACAAGAACTAGTATCTTCACACTCCAAAGGTTCGCTTCTTGAAAAACGCCCGCAACACACAGCGACACAGAAGCTGATGGTGTTTTTCGATAGAATCCGCAAGCTCGCTCAACCGCTACCTGCGCACGTCAACAAGAATAACGCACAATACTATGACATTATCAAGGAGCGCTACAACACAGTCTCTGCCGACCTGCAAGGACTCAATGCCTGGAGATATGCCCGCAACATTACCGGTGGCAATCAAGAGTACATGGAAGCCGCCATCTTCCAGCACTACCTGACAACCGGCACCCTGCTCACATACGAAGACTCGGTGGAGCAATTGCGCACGTTGGGTGGAGAGGGTGGTCCCGTCCAACTCACGGTCGAGGACTATCTGCTGGGTGTGTTTGACATGACGGGAGAGTTGATGCGTTTCTCCATCACTACAATGGCCACGGATGGTAAACTGCCTTCTGTCGAGTCGAGTGATGATGCTTCGTCAGCGGATAGAATGGACGTGGATACCCAACCCGGCAGCCGCAGAGATGTGCTCACAGATCTGCGCGCCCTGCGTTCAGAGCTCGAAGGCTTGAATGTTGGCTTTGGCAGTTCGTTCGCGAGGGATGTGGATAAGAAGATGGATGTCATGCAGACGAGTGTGGAAAAGGTGGAAAAGGCTCTGTATGGTCTGGTGATACGCGGCAGAGAGCGACCAAAGGGCTGGATGCCAGATCTCGACTCTGGTCCACGCAGAGATGTTGAAGTCGATGCTTGAGTACGCAAACTTGTCAAAAGGAACATCATGTACCACTAAATCATGACAGTGGTCTTTTTAGCTATGTACAAAACCTAGCATGCTCCTTCTTCAACCACCTCATCAAACCTTACAGCTTGGTGCCCGAGTTGACGTGGATGGCCTTCTTGTTGGTATACGCGTCAAGACCAGCTTCACCCAACTCCCCGCCAATACCACTCTCCTTGCTTCCACCAACCGCCTGGTATCGAAGCAAACGCGCGCTTCTCCACAACACTAGCGACCACTTACCAACCACATCTCCACCTCTCTACCTTAGCATCTCGCTCGTACTGTCACAACCATGGCCGAGATACTATACGTTGGCGACGGCGGCCCGGAAACCCATCACTGTATCCAGACTTACCGTAAGGCACTCAACCTGTACCAGGCTGATGTCTTCGACGAGTTGTGCCTCCATCTTGCGCGATGTCATCAAAACCAATCCATCAATCCACTGGAAGTGTACCTTTCTTACGATGCTTTGTGTCGTGACCGAGCACTGGTTCCGGGCTGAAAGATACCGCCTACACGCCGAAGCCCTTTGGAAGCCTGCTAGACAACAACAGAGCGATCTACCAGATATCGTGGTATCAAATGAACGACTTGCGCGGCGAGCTGAACGACGCGTTCAGGTGGTGTTGGAAGGGAATGCCTGACGACCCTGAAGCAGATGCCGAGGGAGTTGAAGGGTATTGGGAGGAATGGGGCGGCAAGGATGAAAAAGGAAGACTTTGATACTTCTGCTGTCGACATCGGTCCCGCTGGCACGATCACTGGTGGCACGACCACTAACGTAAGTGAGGATAAGTCTGGTGCCTCCATGACTACTCAAACTTCCAAATCCGACCCAGCTGCCCATCTCGGACGTTGGCGCAGTGTGTCTTTCTCAGACAACAAGAGGTCGCTCGATCACGATGGTACACAGGAAGCAGAGACCAAGCGTGCAAAGCAAGAAATCGCATCAGCCGAACCTTCAAACACCAATTCAACAACCGAGGGTCCGTCGTTGCGACAAAGAGTTACCCCCCTCCCTACCGACAACGCAGAAGAAACGCAGACCACACCATTGAGAGACAACGCTGAGCCGAAGCAGAGTTAATATACAAAAGATCGCTCGCGCATTGTCTCCTACAAAGTCCACTCCACAGCCGCGAAAAATCTCCATCACCTCTGGCCGCCCATGCGTCAACTCACAGCCTCCTAACTCCTCGTCCCGGTCGCTTGCACTTTGGCAATGCCTCTACCTCAAGTCTCGCCACCCTTAACACACCAACCACGAGATGTGCAACCACTCGTGGCGCCACAGCTAGGCCATCGGCTGTAAAAATCCTTCTTGAATGAATCCAACTCGGAAACGCCTACGACTTCCGGAACGACCAATCTTCCGATCAGAGCAGCTGGCGAGGGTGTGCGTCAGAGAGCAGCTGGTGGAAACACAGTAAAGAGCAAGAAGAAGGAACCAGACCCGCGCAAGGTAAAGTTGGAGGAAAGTCGTTACTCGAATTGATCCATACCATGAAATATAAGTCATTGCTCGAGTTCATCCATACCGTACCGGCCTCGATGTTTCTCGCCACGCCATGTACCTATGAGATATTCTAAGTAAAGACATGTTTCTTTTTGCTAGCCTAGTTAAGGGTATTTGGGCGTTTACATAGAGTATAGCGACATAGACTTTCTAGAGCTTGGTGCCCAAGTTGACATGGATAGCCTTCTTGTTGGTATACGCGTCAAGACCAGCCTCACCCAATTCCCTGCCAATACCACTCTGTTTAATTCCTCCGAAGGGAATGCGAAAATCGGAATCGTTGCTCGAATTGATCCAGACCATGCCCGCCTCGATGTTCCTCGCCACACGGTGCGCCTTTGTGATGTCCTGGGTAAACACCGCAGAGCCCAAGCCATAGGTACTGTTGTTAGCTCTATCCACCGCCTCCTGCTCATCGCTAAACGACGAGATCACGACGAACGGCCCAAAGACCTCTTCGCGGTAAATCTTCATGTCGTCCTTGACGTCTGCGAAGATTGTGGGGGCGACGAAGAAGCCTTTGCCGTCTTGCTTGCAGGGCTCGCCGCCGGAGATGAGGGTCGCGCCCTCGGACTTGCCGGTTTCGACGTACGAGAGCACGCGCTCGTACTGTGCTTTTGTGACCTGAGGGCCCTGGAAGGTGGTTTCGGCAAAGGGGTCGCCGACGACGCTGGTTTGCTTGCAGTGGTCTTTGAAGGCCGAGACGAATTTGTCGTAGATGCCCTGTTGGACGAGGATGCGCGAGGTGGCGGTGCAGATCTGGCCTTGGTTGGACATGATGCCGATGTGTGACCATTTGACCGCTTGGTCGAGGTCTGCGTCGTCAAAGACTAGCAAAGGGGACTTGCCGCCGGTTTCCAGAGTGATGTTTTTGAGGTTCACGGCGGCCATTTTCATGATTTCGCGGCCGGTTGCTGTGGATCCTGTGAAAGCGACCTTGTCGACGTCCATGTGTTGTACCAGAGCAGAGCCGGCTTCGCGGCCGTAGCCATTGACCACGTTTACGACACCGGGTGGGAAACCGGCTTCCTTGATCAGATTGGCGAGGTAGAGGATAGCGAGGGGGGTCTGCTCGGCGGGCTTGAGGACGACGGTGTTTCCGGCGGCGAGAGCGGGACCGAGTTTCCATGCTGCCATGGCGAGAGGATAGTTCCAAGGGATGATTTGCGCGCAGACACCGATGGGTTCACGGATCGTGTAGGCCAGTTTGGCCGGTGTGGTGTCGATGACTTGTCCGTGGATCTTGTCTGCATATCCGGCGTAGTATCTGAGTGTGCCAGTGACCTCGCCCAGGTCCTCGTTCAATGCGACAGAGTATGGTTTGCCTGTGTGCATCTTGTCAGCTTCCAGTCCTCTGAAGCATTGTTTGAGATTGTTGTTCACCATTATCCCATGTCTCGATTGTTGCAAGCGTCTCCTTGTGTTGTTCAATCAGGTTCGCCAGCTTGATCATGAGCTCTCCTCTTTCTGTGCTGGCAATTTGTCTCCACTCGCCCTTGAATGCCTTTCTTGCTGCGGCAACGGCCTTGTTAATGTCCTCGGCTTCGGCGGCTTCGACAGAACAAATCTCGCTCTCATCGCTGTAAGTTCAGTGTCAGCCATTGTCATGGACTCGAAAACTAGTGGCAGAAAATGTGGTCAGGCTTCAAGAAGACAAGAATGCCCGTTCTCGAAACTCAAATGACATGGTCACCAAAGACATCTGCTTTGGCTCTCCACTTTCACGTCTCGATCAAGTCTGACACAAGACTTGTACTATCTCTCAATCGACACATAGAAAAGCAGGCTTACCTAGGGTTTATGCTAGTGATCTTGTTGCCCTTCGAAGACTTGACCCATTCATTGTTAATGAACAGACCAGTAGGCTGCGTGTACTTGACACCATTAGGCGCCGTAAGCTCAACCGAAAGACCAGACATGTTGCGTATAGTAAGAGTAAAAAGTCGAGGCGGAGCTGGGTATCTTGAAAACAGAGCAGAAGAACGGAGGAGGGAGCGGTACATGGAGAACGACGAAAAGAGGGGGGACTGCCCTCGTAGATATATGCTTACGGGGCCTACGTAAGGGTAATTCAGCTACCGGACCACTGGACCTCGATCTCGTACAAATGTTGATAAGGCACGGGGGAGACTTGGAGAGCTACAAGACGCGGCTGCCCCACCAAAAGGCTACTCCACGCTTGGAGGGGTCCTGCTATGCCGAATGAGGCAGTTCTAAGAGACCACTGTTGGTAACACAAGTAGGGTAGATAGTTGGAGGCAGAATTCCATTGTTCTTCAAATGTTTGTATCTCCTGCTAGACAGAAGTTCTACAGATACCGAACGTGCCAGTACAGAAACCAAAAGTCAGTGATCTCTACGCCAAGATGCAAAGGACAGGGTCGCAAAAATGCTCTTGCTCGCAGATAGCACAGATAATGGTCCGTGCATGATATCCTTCTAGCCAAACTTGGTCATCATTTTGACCAAAGATTCACCATCAACTCTACTCGCCATCAAGTGCAAGTTTAGGTAAGTAGAGCCGCCATCCCCAAGACACGAACTCATGAAACTGTGACTGACCATCAGGAAGCTGTCACGGTCGAATGTTGCGCCGAATTGTTGCGTCGGCATCCAGAAGGCCGTTTTCTACCATGACTTCCTCAATGACACCGATGGAAGATGCTATCAAGCAAAAGGTATGCTGCCGACTCAATATATGGTGGTGTGAGCAGCTTGTCTGATGATGGTCAGATCACACAAGAATTGCAGCCGACTTCGCTCGAGATCTTCAATGATTCGCACAAGCATGCTCACCACAAGGCAATGGAAGGTGTAACCTCGAGAGAAACACATTTCAGGTAAGTAAATCTCATGGTTTGTCCTTACATGCAAGGCAGCACTGAACAGTTACTGACTATGGTTAACAAACTCCCAGGGTCAACATCGTTTCAGATGCCTTCAAGTCAAAGATGCAGCCAGCAAGACACAGAATGGTCTACACGCTCTTGAAAGATGAGATGGCTGCTGAGGGTGGCATCCACGCTCTTCAACTCAAGACTCGCACACCCGAAGAAGAGGAGAAGGCAAAAGCACGAGAGTCATGATCCTCTCCAGGTCCGTTGGAGCATGCTTGTACATTACTAGAAAAACACATGGAAACATCGAAGCATGAAAGAGCAAAAAGCATTTCCAGATGCCGATTGAATAGCATTTTAAACATCGCGCGCTTAGCTAATATACAATGTCTGTGGTCTGAAGTAGCAAAGCCAGGTATAGGTCAAGGCTCGTTTGCCATGACCGAGAAAAGTCGTGGTTGTTTGCCATCTTTTGAAAAACGCGAAGCGAATCCGAGTCGAACCCTTCGAGGTTCGACACCAGGTGATCGTGGAAAAGGAGCAATGCTTCTGGACAAATCCTTAATCCTATGAAGGAGGGAGATCCTTGGGGATGGGGGCACCGGTGGAGTTGAGGTAGGAGAGGTAGCAGTTCCAGCCTTGAATTTGGTTAGTAAAAAGCAATTGTCACTTGTAGAAGAACATCACATACCCAATGAGACAACGTTCACGACAAGAACTCTGTGTTGGAGGGGAGTGAACTTGAAGTTCACGGCCTGGACGAATGGCCAGAGCATCCAGTTCTTGGAGAGAGCGTTCCAGTAGGTAGACTCGATCTTCTTCTGAGGGTCCGAGCCTTCCATGATAGCCATCGAGGACAAGAAGGCGAATAAGTTGAGGGGAGCAAGGACGGTCTGATCGAGACCAACACGAGCAAGGATCTCCATGTTGGGCGAGCTGGGGATGCGAACGCGGCGCTGCAGGAAGCCGAACCAGGTGGTAGCGAGAGGACCGAAGACAGCTGAATCAATTCAGTCAGCATTGCGGTTGAGTTCGAGTGCCAATGGTAACATACCTCCACCATAGAGTGCCATGCGAGCACTACGGGCAAGATCGTGGTTCTTCAAGCCAACTTGCTCGACACCCTGCTGAGCCATGGTATCACCGGTCGCAAAGAGGACCTAGCATGACGGTCAGCCATTGAACATTCTCGCCGACCATCTCTCAGCACATACAGCAGTGGTGACACTCTGGGTGAGCATAGGGCGTTGAGCGAGCTTCACACCATACCTGGATGCGTGTCAGCTGGAAAAAGGAGTATATTGGATGGACAGGACGAACCAGCGAAGGAACGAGGCCATTTTGGCGTTGTATCTGTGAGAAAGGTTGGGTAGGAAAGACAAACAAGACGCGCTGCGCTGCGAAGATGAAAGACGAAGGAGAAGAAAAGACAAGGCAGTGAATTGATGCAGAAGTGAAGCGCCAGTCGTGCCTTCCTGTCGCAAAGCGCAATGGATAATTGTTATCAGAGCAACAAGCTGTATTCAGCCTGTATTCTATGACGATTAAGTCCGTGCGGCTCGGGACAATGATGGATAAACCCCGAGCTGCCGTGACAATATTGGTGAAGCCTTGAGCAGGACTTCAGCCTCTCATCTCTGAACTCTACAAGCTACCGCAGGCTTCTGCAGGATGTCATGGTACTCAGGTGACATTGCCTAGCTCTGGGCTACCGGTATACGGTTCGTACAGTCTGTAGAGATGCGCCGCTAGATCTATGCCTTTCTTACAATAATCCACCTGGCAGCTGCTCAGAACCAACCCATGTGATGTGACTATGTTTTACCAAAACCAACAAACTTTACTGTGTGAGCACAGCAGACAGCCGAGACTATCTCGTGGATGTAGCTATGATGTCGATACAAAGACACAACGTGAGAGGTGAGATGAATGGTGAGATGAGACGTAAAAGGTGAGACGAAAGCTGAAACATGTCCATGCGTCATCTGGCGTGTCATTGACTTTTTTCCATCGCGGTGCTTCGAGTTCGCGTCGAGCTTGATCAATCACTCTCTTGACAAACAACCAACTCTGTCAAAAAAACACAGCAACATGGCAGCTCCAGACGAACTGCCCGAGGGCATTGGCTCGTTGCTGGATACGGATCTTTACAAGCTTACCATGCAATGTGCTGTTCTAAAGTACTTCCCCGACATTGGTACATGCATGCTGCCTCTCACAGATAGAGCCGCTGTATGCTGACAAGCTGTGCGCAGAGGTTACTTATAGATTCACCAACCGCACCGCCAATCTCAAACTCAACCGACAGGCCTACCATTGGCTTCAAGCCCAGATCGCACAGCTCGCCAACATCCGCGTCACCGACAAGGAGATTGAGTATCTTACTCAGCACTGCTCTTATCTCACTCCCGAATACCTCGAATTTCTGCGCAACTTCTCTCTCCGTCCCACTGAACAAGTCGAAATTTCATTCCAACCAACCAATCCCACCGACAACGAATCCGACTCAGACGAGGGCGACATTGCTCTGTTTGTAAAGGGTCGCTGGCTGGACACAATCCTCTACGAGATCCCACTACTTGCCCTCGTGTCTGAGGCATACTTCAAGTTCTGCGACACGGATTGGGACCATGAAGGACAGATCGACAAGGCCTACGAGAAGGGTCTTCGCTTGCTCGAGGCCGGATGCTCATTCTCAGAGTTTGGCAGCAGAAGAAGAAGGGACTACAAAACCCATGATATGGTCATGCAGGGCTTGCACCAAGCAAAAGACGAAGCTACTAAGCGCAGCTTCCCTGGAAAGTGGGCCGGCACCAGCAACGTGCACATGGCCATGAAACACAACATGCCTCCTGTGGGAACCGTGGCTCACGAATGGTTCATGGGCATCGCTGCGATTACCGACGACTACACAAAAGCCAACGAGACGGCGTTGCAATACTGGAGTGGTACTTTTGGTCGCGGAGTCTTGAGCATTGCTCTCACCGACACGTTCGGCACACCCGACTTCCTCAAGGCCTTCAAGAGACCGGCACCGCCAGGCCACTCGCGCGACCCCAGCCTGGACAAGCCAAACCCGAGTTTTGCCGAAGTTTACACTGGAACGCGACAAGACTCTGGCAATCCCTTCGAGTTCATCAAGAGGATGCGCGACTTTTACGACGAGCAGAACATCACAGTACCCAAGACCATTGTCTTCTCAGATTCGCTAGACGTGGACCGTTGCATAGAATACATGCATGCAACTCAGGCAGTCAAGTTGGTACCTAGCTTCGGCGTGGGAACCTTCTTCACGAACGATTTCACCAAGAAGAGCTCTGGTGAGAAGAGTGTGCCGCTCAACATTGTCATCAAGCTGTTCGAGGCGGATGGCAAGCCGTGCATCAAGATCAGCGACAACCTGGGTAAGAACATGGGCGATTCAGAGCTGGTGGCAAAGGTCAAGCACGAGCTGGGCTACGTCGAGAAGTCTTGGTCCGGAGGCGATGAGACGAAGAGATGGGGCAGCGCAAAGGAAAACGCTTGATGGAAATACGGAGCAAATACGGCGGGCGAGGAACCGTCCGAGGAGTATGACAAGAGGTGACTGCGCATCTGCAGCACGTATATACACAGCCACGACATGACGAGTACACAAGGATAGAAGGAACAGGCAACCACTTGAAGACACAATTGTTGTACGGTATCGGTTCACTTGGGAGCAGACAATACGAGAGTCAGCGCAGGAATGGGAAATGCGGGGGATACGCGCTATCAAGGTTATTTTTAACGGGTGTCGCAGGCCCTTGTCGGTGCTCAGGGGGCTGTGGTTTCAGCTCCCTGAATGTTGTTGCCTCACCTTTTTTCATTTATTAGAATCTCATTATCTGCTCCTGTTGATCATCTGAGACGACACGGCTTTTTCTTTTGCTCTCACAACTATACATCTTCTGCGCGGGACCTCGATATTGTCTTTACACGATCCATTCCTCTCATCTCTACACATAATCAACACACACCATGGCAGTAAGCACAGACGAGTCCAAGTGGCCTGGGGTACAGCAATACTGACATGCGACAGTACAACGGCTATGGACAGAGCAATCCTTATGGCTCCAATTCAGACTACGACACTCCTCCCACATACAGTACGTATCAATCATCCTAGGCTTCACAAATCTGGTGCAGCCATGTGTCCGATGCATTGCAACTCGAGAACGCAGCCGCCCGACAGTGCCTTTAGCCACCGCGACTCAAGGAGCCCCAGCTGACACACCATCCAGGACCCCAGAACGATGTCGAGATGCAGCCCCTCAACGACCCCTTCGCCGACCCCTACGGCGCCGGCGGCCAACAAGCAGACCCCAACGCCATCCTAAACGACTGCCGCGAAGTTGGCCGCGCAATTGACGACGTCGAAAGCCGTCTCCAAGACCTCCAGCGCCTGCACCGACAATTCGTCACGGGCACCAATGCCACAAACAAGGAAATTGACGCCATGGGCTCGGAAATCATGACGGCCTACCGCGCCCTCGCCGACCGCGTCAAGAAGATCAAATCGCGCCACGAATCCAGGAACCCGCGCAATGAAGCCCAGGTCAATGCCCTCGACCGCCGTATCCGCAAGGCCATCAACAATTACCAGACCGTCGAGTCGCAGTTCCGCAAGGAGGTGCAAGAGCAGCAGCGCCGTCAATACCTGATCGTAAACCCCGATGCCACCGAGGAAGAAATCATGCAAGCCACAGAGTCCGGCGCCGACACCCAGATCTTCCAACAAGCCCTCCTTAACTCGGACCGCCGCGGCCAGGCCCAGAGCACATTGGCAAACGTCCGCCAGCGCCACGACGCCATCCAGCAAATCGAGCGCACGATGACTGAGCTCGCACAACTGTTCCAGGATCTCGACACAATCGTCATGCAGCAAGAGCCCATGATCATGAACATTGAGGAAAAAGCAGAGGAAACGCAGACGAATATGGTTCAAGCGAACGTGCACCTCGAGGGCGCCACCACAAAGGCCAGAGCTGCCAGGAGAAAGAAGTGGTGGTGTCTGGGCATCTGCGTCGCCATTATCATCATCATTGTCCTTATTATCGTCATCTATCTCGCAGCGACCGGTAAGCTGTAGTCGGGCAGCTACAAAGAGCAACGACGCGAGCGAGCCAGCTCGAAGCTGAATAGCTTTCGCTTCCATTTCCTATGTTTTGTCTTTATCTAGTCCATTACAGCGGGCGTTTGGGGAGAAGGGAGGAATTCGATTCAGGCGATTACAGTACTTTTTATCAAGCAGAGCAGAATAGATACCCTTACAATTCAACTGCCAGTTCGTATATTCCATCATCCCACTGACCTTCTGTTGTCTTGTGCGGATCTCGGCTCAGCTCATTGTAAACCGACACCCTATACAGTCCCCATCAATCTCGACATCATAATTCTCATCACCATCGCTCTGGTCAGTAACGTCAAACTTGGACGTCATCAGATCTGTCAAAGCCATACGAGATATGAGTAACTCGTCTCCACCGCCGCTTGTCCGTGTTTGCAGAGAATAGCATCCATCGCAAGAGACAAGGCGCTGGTCTCTTTACTCCCCATCGCTATCAGCAACATAATACTCATCATCACTGCAGTCAAAGATGACAAACACCTCCTTGGATTTCTCGCTCGACTGCGTCGCTTCTCTTGCGTAAGAGGCTCTGTAGCGCTGGGAGCGTGGGGGTGTGCTGACGGTGATGGAGTCTTCGATGTCGGTTTCTGCTTCTTCGTCATCTACATCTTGGTTGTGTTCTTCGGTGTTGGTGGTGGGGTCTTCGTGGCTGTCGTCGCCGCTGTCGTCGAGCATTGCGATATCATGCTCCTTGTGCTTTGTGGCTGGTGTGGACTTGTTGACGGTTGTGGATTCGAACGGTGTGTCCTCGTCGTCGGTGATGTCCTCGTTGGTCTCCGCGTCCCCGTCTGTGTATGCAAACCGAGCAATGGTTTTTTGAAAGTGCCTCTGTCTCTCGACTTGCGCTGTGTCGGTTACAGTCTGGACAACGCCCAGACCCAGAGAAATCCCCTTCTTAACCATCTTCGCCTGCTTCAGCGGATTCAAATGCCAATTCAACTCGCCGAGACCGGTTCTCGCACCCGACAGGAATGCCTCTTTTGCTCGCACGAGGTATAGCTCCGCGACGTGTGTTTGTTTTGCGTGGTACGAGAGCGCGTACGCGAAAGCTCCACCTAACACATCCCACTGCGTTGGCGTGGTCTTGGGTAACTCGACCGCGAAGCTGCGGATGATTTCTGATATCAGGCGTGCGATAAAGGACGCGGGACTCGTGACGGTGAGTCCAAACTCGGGCAACAGACGCGCGATGCCTTCGATTGTTGCAAGTGTCAAGTCGAGGTTGTCCTTTTTAAAGTCTCGTCGTATGTGGGTGTTGCTGTTTTTTGTTCGCATCTCGTCGATGCGGAAGATGGAGGCCATGTAGGGGTTCCCGAGTAGATGGCGCTCCAGTTCGGCAAAGGCAAAGTCGTGTATTATGGCCGTTCGGGGGATTGTCGCCCACACGCCGTACTCGTGCGATGCTGGATTCATGTAGTTTCCATTGTAATAGAGCTTTTCGGCTACAAAGCGCAAGTGATAGGGCCAAAGGTGGTAGACCTTTTGACTGGGTAGAGCACTTCCCCGAATCACATAGATGCGCGGGTTAAGGTTTGATTTGGCCGCTAGCCGCATAGCGAAGAAAAGGTTGGAAGTCGTGCTGATTAGCTCCGATGCGGTCTCGTCCTTGTTCAAATGGCAGAGGACGGATAAAAACATGCAATCGTTCCCGCATGGTAGTGGAGCCGGGGGACCACATGGTAGATAGGCGTGTCGACCAGAGATCTCTCCGTCTCGTGTCCTGACTCCTTGACTGTGGTCGTCGTAAAATCGGAACAAGAGTTCCGGAACTGGAGTATGGGCTTCCTCGGGCCTGACAGGATTTCTGACAACCAAGTCTCGGTCCGTCGCCCTGATTATCGGCACTTGCTCACCTCCGATCGTCCTTGTTCTCTCGGATGTAATCATGGAGCGAGGTGACCTATTAAAAATGTTTCTAGACGGCTGAGTGCTAGCAGCAAGGGAGGTTGGCTCTCGAGTCTCGACGACCACGGACACGAGTGGAAGAGGCTTTCGGGTTTTGACAGCTTGCTTCTGGACTCGTAGAGGTGGTGAGGTTGGAGGAGTCAAGGGTGAAGTTGCAATGCTTAATGTCTCCAATTCCTGGTTTACCCACTCGAGCTCGGCATCCGAACAAGCCTCGACCTCCTGCCACGCTTGGCAGGAAGTACGGTGGCTCTTACTGTATTGAGCGGTGATGGTTTTCTTTGGAATCACATTGATTCCCTTTGCTTGAATGTCTCTCTTGAACATCCGGTTAAAAGTGGACTCGATTTGTACAGCACTCATACGTCTCTTGTGAAAGACGAACAACGCTTGACGATGCTTTTTTGACCAAGAGAATTTCGGTGATCTCGGTGAGGAGCCTGGTGACGAGTTTGGTGTTTGTGGGGCCATCTTTCACGAGATAGGTGTCTGACTGTCGGTGAGTGAACAAGGGAACAATGCTAAGCTAGTCGGTAAGGCTTCTCGGAGTGAGACTGCTTGCAGTATGAGAGTCGAGCTTGAAGAGACAGACGAAGACAGTGTCTTGCTATCGACCAACAGGGGAGAAGAGAAAGGATACTCGCAAGCAAATGAAGTAAGGGAAGCAAAAGCAGAAAGCAAATTATAACGAAAAAGACAGTCCTCACCCCTCATACTTACGCTCCGCTGCCACGAGGCTCTGTACCTCAGCGATACGTTGCAATCCATTCACTCACAAGTACGACATAATTACCGCAAGCCCTGCTTCCCGCAGTCTACGAGCCAGCACATCTTCATCTCAGCCCACCAGAAACCTCGCAAGATCGAATGATGCAGCGGGGGTCAAAGCCAATCGAGTTCCAGCACAGGGGACAAAAGAACCTCGAAACCTCGCAGAGAGAATTGACTTTCTTCGGCGGGGGAGGGAAGAAAGACAACTCGAGGTTTGTGAGGAAGTTTGTGAGGACGATGGCGAGGTGGGGTGCTCTGTTTGTGGTGTATGCTACGGATATCGACGGTGGCAGGTAATCGATGGAGGTAGTCGACCACAACAAGGAGGAGAGTTTGAACTCTAGGCGAGAGGAGGAGATGCCTTTGCGTTCTCAACATCACGGTACCAATTCCGTCCTGTTGGCAACAATCATCCACCACAACTTAGATGGAAACGGCAACCAACGAGGAAACAGTGACTTTCGTATACCGTCACCCACCTCACTCGCTGAACTGGAAAACTCTCAGGAAAAAGAAAACCATGGACCTCACAAACGCACACGCAACCGAATACCTCACCCGTCTCCTCAACAAGACCCTCCGCATCCACACCACCGACTCGCGCATCTTTGTCGGAACCATGAAATGCACTGATTCCGTACCTCTCCCCCTGCCCCTCCTCTCCCTCTTCCCTTCTCCTCTCCCTCCTACCTGTCCCCCATCCCTCACCTCTCCAATCCTCACATCCCACTAACATCCCACAGGACCGCAACATAATCCTCTCCCTAACCCACGAATACCGCCAACCCTCGCCCTCTGTAATCGCCGACCTAACCCACCAAGCACAACTCCAAGGAAACGCTACGGGAAACGTAAAAGTGGATATGGTGAAGAGGTTTGTGGGGTTGGTGGTTGTACCGGGGAGGTACGTGACGAGGATTGAAGTTGAGGAGTGAGAGAGCTGCAGAGGAAGAGGAAGAGAGAGAGAGAGGGAAAGGATAAAGAGGGTGGGGATGCAAAAAGGGAAAGAGGAAGAGTATGCGGGAGGAGAAAGAGGAAGAGTTGGTATTACCACTTGACTATGCCAGGGATACTGCCCTGGATGTGTGGTCAATTTGGCTATTACGCAAAAGAGGCTGGGACTCGCGGGACATATGCGGTCGCGATACAATGACAGCGACACGAGACATCGAGGCATGGAGTAACACGACCTTGACGAGACACGAGACATGACTGAACGAAAAGATGCCCGGGCAAGCGACAACCGCGGACGTCTACACAGACACGGCGCATAAACGGACATAATCACCTGTCACAGACACTCTGGCGAAGAGTGATGCAATTGAGATCTGTGTGCTTTATGGCAATTCCCATTGCTATGCTCACAATACCTCTCTTTGCTTTGCACAGCCAGATTCAAGAACAGAGAGAACAGAAACAAAGGAGGTGCAAAGCATACTATACTTTAACCCATGAAAAGAGACGCCTCGCTTCCAATCCCACCCGCCACCTCCTGGTCTGCCGCTGCCAGATCCGTAAATGCATCTCAAAGCCCCGCGCGCGTTTACGCATTACATGCAAATTCTCGATGGAAAAAAGTCGCATCTTCCTGGCTCAAAAGTGCTTTGGTTTGCTTTCATCATCAAAATCATCCCAATTACAGTTTGACGCCCCACACTCCCTTGCCGGCGCACACTCCTAACCAATCGCCGCCTTGGCCCGTCAGCGCGCTCTGCGGCGCCCAGGAAATGTTGTTGACCTCATAGTCACTCCTCCAACTTGCAGAGGGGCCCTTTGCTTGGGCCTCGCCTTGGACGCCGCCGCCGTTGAGACTGGCTCCGTTGCCAGAGTTGAGGAGATCCCAGACCAGCACTTGGCTGTCGTCGCCACCGCTGGCGAGCATGCCTCGCCGGCTGGGGTTCCATTCTATCGAGTTGAGTGAGGCCGAGTGCCCGCGAAGCTCAAGGAGAGCAGTGCCGGGTTGTCTAGCGTCAAGAATGCGCACAATGTTGGACTCTGCGGCAAAAGTCGCCAGGAGATGTGCGTCGTGTGGAGAAGCGGCAAGACGGAGGAGAGGAGGAGATGCTGGCAATCCTGCTGCTGATGATTTTGTTGGAGAAGATGGCATAGCCGCTGTTGTAACGTCTGTTAGCACCGCGTCTCAGATAGAAATTTACACGAAGCGTACCTTTATCTTTGTCCGACTTTTCCGAGGGTTCGTAGATGATGGTGCTGTGCTCTAGGCTTCGCAAATCAAACATTCGTACGCTTCCATCAGCGCCACAACTGACAAAGACGTCGACGCTGCCTGCACAGAATCGAACATCGAAAACCTCCTTGTCGTGCGCAATCAGCTGCGTTTTCGCAGTAAGTGTGGGAATATCCCAGATGGTGCATGTTGTGTCAATGCTTGATGTGATGATAAGCTTGGGCGACAGAGTATTCCAGTCAAGAGAGGTCAAGGGAGCAGTGTGTTCAGGGGTCTTTGAATTTGAGAGCAGGGCCAGAGGCTGCAACTTTTGAGTAGGTGGGTCGCGTACGTTGACCGAGGCGGATCGGTTGATGTTGTTGGAAAGAATGGCGGGTTGCGAGGATGAGGGGAGCGACCACAGGCGCAAGTGGTCGCCCGAGGTAGCGAGGAGATCGGTGGATTGTTTAGATGACGAGGGCGGTTCCCACGAGATGCGTGTGACTGGGTAGGCGCAAGTGGCTTCGGCGACCTTGACGTAGTCGATGCCGTAGGCAGGACCGCCCATGGTGGACTGGTCTTGAGGCGCGATCTGCGTGTCGACGATTTGAATCTGCGGGTCTAGTCAGCAGGGATGGTCGATTGGAACGATGGGGACAGGAATGCGACGCACAAAGTTGTGAGGGTCCTCGAGGTAGCTGCCAATGGCCATCTTACCGCAGCTGTTACCGTTGGGCACCGGCCACTTGCACCAATCGAAAGAGTAGGCGGCCCACGGAGCCATGTAGCTGCAGTTTGTCTGGCTCGGACCATAATCGTAGACGGCAGCCGATTGAGTACCCTGGCGGTTCAGCAAGTCGGAATTGGTGCGAGGGCGTATGTCGGCCAGGCCCAGGGGAGAATGGCCCGACGAGGGGGTGACGGAGTTGTAAGCCTTGGTGGGAGTGGTGGAGAAAGCAATGTACTTTTGATCCAGGCCGGCGGGACTCGAGCGCGAGTGGCTGTGCTGGGGATTGAGGGTGGGCGGACGCGGCGTGTACTGTTGCTGGTTGGTGTTGATGGGAGGGGGCATGGTAGGGACGGTTTGCGGAGCCGAGTAGGTGGTTGCGCCCGTGGACGGTCGCGAAGAGGAAGAAGCGCCAGGGAGTAGAGTGTTTGGTAGGGCGGACATGTTGTGCTGTTGCGGTTGCGACGACGACGAGTGGGTTGGCGTGGCTTGTTGAAGCTGAATGTTAAAGTCGCCCTTGTTTGGCGTCTGGTCGAGGCCCGACATGGCGCTGTTGGCCGACGTCTTGAATGCTGGCGCTGGCGCGGACGCTGTTGCGCGATTGCTGGCCGAATGCGACGGCGACGCGACCGGGTTGGTGGCTTGCTGCTGTGGTTGGTGATGGGACAGGGTTTGGTCAGGGTAATGTTGGTGCTGCTGGTGCTGCTGCTGGCGCTGAATGTCAATGTCGGCCAAAGACGAGGGACTCCCGATTGAGCCGAGAGATGCTGCACTCAGTCCCAGCCCCGTCGCAATCGATTTTCTGTTGGGATGTGACATGGACAAGACCCGTTTCAACTCTTTCTCTACCGAGTGCTCTTGGAATCAAAAGACAAGGTCGTCCAAGTCCTCGTTGCCTTGTCGAGCCCTTGATTGACCATCACCCGCACGGTCCATACATATTACGACGACAAGTTGATAGGGAACGTCAGATACGACGGTTTGCTCCACACTTTGATGCCATCAACGCTATCCTCGCAGAGCCCATCATCAACCATACCAACGTGATACAACAACTTTCCATCCATTTCTTATCACCCTCACACCTTGTTGTCTCGTCATTCAACCCATCTTCTGCTCTACCAACATGGATGATGCTGCCAGTTTTCTTCTCTTGCTCCCTCCTCCACCATCACCTCCAACTATTCCCGCTCTCAAGGAATTATATGCCGACACACTCACTCAAGTCTTAAAAGAGGCCGATCTGGCTTCGAAAGACTCTGTCCAGCCCTCGGTTCTTGACATTGCTCTGGCTATACCACACTTGACCGCACAAGCTGCTATCCCGCGCGCTGAGCTCTATGCGCCCACTCAGACCATCCTTGCCGCTGTCTACAAACTTATCTGCCTGATCGCTGCTCAGGAGCATGTCAACGTTGAAGACGCCAATGGCGTTGATGTTCGTATTCTTCCAGTCGCATGGTCTCCTCAATCTAGTTTCGATGCTTCTGCACATCCCTCGTCCTATGGCCCCGTACTCGACCTGCAATCTCTAGCTGCCAGCCAACGTCCGTGGCAGTATGCATTTGGTGTAGAGAATGACCAGGGCGAGGTCTTTGTCCGTGCCTTCGTTGCTGCAAAGCAGGCTGCCGCTAACCACCATTGCGATTGCCACCCAACCTCTGGAGCCTCGAGGCCTACCACGACTCCCCGCCTATCGGCCAAAGAACACCATCATGTTGCCGTTGGTGGCACCTTTGATCATCTGCACATTGGTCACAAGCTCTTACTCACCATGACCGCCTTTTCTCTCGATCAGACCAAGGCCGAGTCTATCCTGACGATAGGCATCACAGGTGACGAGCTGCTCAAGAACAAAAAGTACGCCGAGCAACTCGAAAGCTGGTCTGACCGTCAAGCATCCGTTCATCGTTTCCTGGACGCAATCCTCAATTTTGCCCCTGGCGATGCTGCGGATCCTGTCGTAGAAGAGGTGAAAGAGTCCGGTCCGAACGGCCACGCAGTCAACATTAGATATCCAAATGGTTTGAGCGTCCGATGCGTCGAGATCTGGGATCCTTTTGGCCCAACCATTACCGAAAAGGACATTTCTGCTCTCATCATCTCTGCAGAAACCAGAGCTGGCGGCAGTGCTGTCAATGACAAGCGCACTGAGAACGGATGGCCTACATTGGATGTCCTAGAAGTCGATGTTTTGGACTCCAACGAGACTTCAAGCGCTGCATCGCAGCAAAACTTCGAGGGCAAGCTCAGCAGTACAGAGATTAGGAAAAAGCATGCTCAAAAGACAGCCTCGCTATAGAAAGGAACAGGTATTAGCACTGCTGAAAACATCTGAGCACGCTATCTGGCCAACAGATCTATATCTTACAAGCCAACGTGATGCGGTGTAGTGGTAGCATGTGTTGTTGCGAAGGTCAAACTCCAACACCCCCGGCCCGACTATCCAGCCCATTGCCAGGATCGAGTTCATTTGCTTGTCTCGATCAAATCACCGTCTACTGGCGAGATGGCTCGTGTTTCTGCAACAACCCCAACCCATCGATAGACCGGAAGAAATGCTACCCCTCCCCCCAAACCCCCCCCCAAAAAAAAAGGAAGAACATAGACGTGAACGCCCTGAGGAAATCAAAACAAGCAACAAAGGATGTAGTGAACGCCCTGAGGAAAATCCAAAACAAGCACCACCCTTCCCAGCTCTGCAGAACTACGGGTAAATGATCAATCAATCAATCAATCAATCAATCAATCAATCAATCAATCAATCAATCAATCAATCAATCAATCAATCAATCAATCAATCAATCAATCCGAGCGTCAACCAATGCACAACACCATACCCTAGAACCTGCGAGCCAGACTCGAAGGCCACCAAGACCTTGAGCAACACTCAGAGGTACACAGCACTTTTCCCTGGTCAGGTTAGAAGAACCAAGCCACGACATGGTATCAACACCACACCACAGGGTAAGGGCAAGGGCTGTCTATAAAAGTAACTTGAAAGCGTTTTTTTTTTCTTTTTTCTTTTACTGTGACGCCGGAATGTAGAACGTAATCTTTATATGCCGGGTTTTTTGCTAGTTGTGTCTCTTGGAAAATACCTAGTGCTCAGGGGGGAAAACCTGCAATGCTGGAGATTGTAATATGCCTTTTTTGTCTTACTTGGAAAGAAATAGAAAAATCGGATGGGAGAGGGTGGTCGACGAGTATACAGGGCTCATTTTGCATCCCTCATTCTTTTTAGGACGAAGAAGAAGGAAGAGTCTCGAGCTATTTGCTATACCCACACCTTCCCCTTCCCCAACCCCAATCTGAAGAATCAAATCATGCTTTAAACCCAATCCCTCTTCAAACATCATGCTCAGGACACCTACCCAACACCCACTTCTCCCACATCTTCCACTGCCTAGTCTCCACACCCACACCATCATCCCCCAACTCATCAACACCAACCGGGAAAGCCCTGCCATTGCAATTGCACCACGGCACCGAATTGGGCGTATCGGGCGGGTGCAGCGGGATAGGAAAGTCCATCTCGTGGGCCGCTCTGCCGCGCTCTTCGTCGTCAGAGTCAGAGTCCGAGTTGTTGCGGGAGGAGGGGAGCTCGCTGTCCCAGTCCGAGTGGTTTGCAGCATCGTGTTGCTCTGCTTCGTCCCAGTAAATGTCGGTGTCGGATGAGGCGTCAGAGTCGGAGGAACTCAGGCCCCCGGGTGGGTCGTCGGGGAGTTCTATACCTGCGTTTTCCCATACCGTGTCGAAGTGAGAAGCATAGTCTATGCGGCGCAGGGATACCCAGTCGAGACGTCGCATCTCTGTGTGCAAGAAATGCAGGATGGATTTCCACGTGCTGCCTTCCCTGAGCATTACATCTCTGAGCCGCAGACCGCGTAATCGGTCTTTGTGGCGTGTGGCAAAGGCGATGATTTCGTGGGCGTGCAGCCGCCAGCCTTGTATCCCGAACGCGAGGAGTTTGCTCCAAGTCACGTTGTGGAAGATTGTTTCCAGGGGGAGACCGATGGGGCGATGGGAGGGAAAGCCAACGTGGATGGCTTCCATGTTTACGGCTGCGGAAAAGACCGTCTTGAAGAGGTGCGAGAGTTCGAACATGCGAACTTCGAGGTCGGTGTTGTCGTCAAAGTAGCCGTCGTCAAAGTGCAGTTCCAGGCAGGTGAGTCGTTCTGCTAGTGTTGAGAAGGAACCCGTGGGGTTTTCTGCCAGCACGAGAGCGCTTTGCGGGCTTAGCATTGGTGAGGAGAAGCGTGAGCATGGTGATCGTGACTCCAAGAGCGCGTTTCCTATTGTTCTTGCACTGTGGGCACAGGCTGGCGCCCATTTGAGCTCGACAAAATGAGTAATGTTTTGATGGTATCGGATGTAGGTGAGTAGTTTTTCGTCTTCTTGGTCTTGGACACGCAAGATCTGGACGTGCTGTAGAGCAATGAATGCCTTCATGGCTTTCCTCAACACTTCGACATCTCTCCTGGAGTTTACAATCTTCTGCTGTTCATATACCTTGCAGCGGAATCTTTCAATGTTGGGTTTGCCGATGGTCTGTTGTATTTGGGCATCCAGCAATTGTATACTTTCTCGGCCTTGGGATACGCATCAGTAAAATCGTCCCAGAAGATTGCTGGATCATACCGTGTTTCTTGGTACCTTGAGTGCAGAAATACGGCACTTTGTAGCTAAACTTCTTGACGTGTTTCGCCAGGTGCGACTGATCGGCAATGGCTTCCAATCTCGCCAGTCCCTTCGACGAGAACCTGGTCGTGACACGTGCGAACTGATGAGAAGCACCAAGAGCAGCAAATCTTCGACAGAGCAATCTAAACTTGCCAATGTTTACCACTTGATCTTGAGAGGGTAGAGGATCCGGCCTGAAGCTTTCTTGCGATAGGTATGCTCGCTTGTCGACACTCACGAGCCTTTCGGGGTCGGCGGCTATGAGATCGAGAATATCGTGGAGCAGCTCGTTGGAGAGGTCGAGGGCCCCTCGATAGCCAGTCATCTCGCAACTCGATATCATTCAGAACCAGAGAGAAGATCGCTTCAATAGACTTCCAGTCCTTTCAGTAGAGCATTATACCCAAGGGTCGCAGAACACGGTGAGGAATGGGAATCGGAGATGGAAACGATCGGGTAAGCACACGACAGAACAAGTAAACACTCTCTGGGCAAGTTGCAGCACATAACGACTGCGGTTGAGACCGCAAAAGGGAGAGCTGCTCTTGGGGGTGGTCAGGCGGGTGCGCTGTCTTTGGGTTTCTCTGTTGGCATCTGGATACTCGACGCCACCAACACACACCGAACGGGAGAGCGAAAGGTTATGCCCGTCAGCGATCGGACCGGGCCATCACTGCATACGAATCAGATCATGTGATTGTGATATAAGTGAGAAGCGGCAACAAAACAAAGCCCTTCATGCAGGTCGCTTCGCTGGCACTCGAGGGAGATTGTGGCAGGGGACACTGAGTGCGCCATGAGCGGGGGCTTTGCAGTCTGGTTCTCGGCTGATTGCACTTTCTGCATGTTTGAACATCCTTTTCCTCTTCTCAAACAATGCAATTGTCAATCGCAGGCAGGCACGCATGACAGATGTGAGCACCGAGGTCACAGAAGAGCTCAGCTGGAATGGGAAACTATATACTTCATTTCCTGGTAACCTTCCAAATCTCGAAACCGGTAAGCAACAGAATTCCTTTTCTTACCATACAACACTTGTCGTTGTAGGGCGTGATTGTGGAGTGATGGAGTATTACTGTAGTGTCCTAAACAGAATCAAGAGTCATAAATGCATGAATGGCAGCGCTGTTTCATCAATGCATGTACCCTAGCATGCCGGCTACTGTAACGTCCAGAGTTCAACAATCTGTTACACCACTTGACCATGGTCAAGCTACAGTGATCCTGAATGGTCTTGCAACATAGAAAAAACGTTGGTTGGATGTTTGAGAAGAGAGCATGAATCTCATTTTACGTTTCGAGATACCACATCAGAAGCTGTTTTTGTAAAAAGAAAGTCCAATGCCATCAAAGCCTACGTACGACCTTGCAACCTCCCAGAAGGCACAAATCAACGCCCATTAAATGCAACCCCTTCTTTGCGTCTCCGCGGTCGTGACCTTTCAGCCCGCTCAATCGTATCCAGGCCCGCCGTCGCCAGCGGGAGTCTCGGCGTTCCAAGCTCCAGGGGTTTCGGGAAAGGCGCCTGGCGTAGGTGCTGCTGCCGGAGTACGGTATTGACCGTATCCAGGAGTGGGTTGATCCACGCCAGGAGTTGGTGCACTGCTGTAACCAGGCGTGGGAGCATCCATACCGTAGGCTGGAGTCTTCGATCCGGATTCGTAGGCTGTGCCGCCGCCATGGAAGGGTGTGCGGGTGTTTGGGTTCCATGTGCCCTGCGCCTTGTCAGTATTGTCTTCTGTGAGTTTGGTATACAAAGAATGACTTACTCCTCCATATGCGGTGCTGCCTCCGTAGGAAGTCTGGCCTCCATAAGACGTTTGACCTCCGTAGGACGTTTGACCTCCGTAAGCTGTGCTACCGCCGCCTCCTCTCTGCCATGCCGGCACGCTGCTGACTCCGCTGCCGCCACCATAAGCAGTTCTTCCACCAGCACCGGCGCCCGCCCATGCAGGAGTGCGGCCGCCAGCTGCCGGCTTCCAAGCAGGAGTGCGTCCACCGTCTGATGCTCTAGGTGTAGCTCCAAATCTACCAGGAGTTGCACCTCCCCATGCCGGAGGTCTACCGCCAGCACCGCCCGCTGGTGGAGCACCAGGACGTTGACCTGCGTTTTGCTGAATAACAGCACCTGTAACCGGGTCTCTGACAGTCAAGAACTCTTTGCTGATGGAGATGATCTTCTTGCTACCATGGACCTCTACACGCGCATGGGTATCTGTGCTGTCCTTGACAATGCCCAAAAGACCCTTGTGAGGGCCTCTACGGATAGTGCAAGTCTTGCCGATGAGTCTATCACGGCCCATCTGGCGTGGTGGCGGCATGGCTTGAGCACCAGCCTGTTGAGCGCCTGGACGCTGCAGTGCTGGGTTCATCTTCATGAGACCAGCCTGAGCTGAGGCTACTCTACCACCCTTGGCTGCAACAGTCTTGACATTGTTTGTGCGAACGACAAAGACACCAGCGTCATTCGTCTGTTCGCGGTTGTGTGCGAAGAGGAAGTTGCGATGAATGTGGAGAACACGACCCTGTCTGCCCTCACCACCTTCCTCCTTGACAGTATCGTCAATGTGAATCTCGGAACCCTCACGATCCGTGGCAACGGCATTCTTGCGGCGCTCGAGCTTGTTGGAGATGTTGGACGGAAGAAGGGATCTGACTGTGCCAGTTTGATCGAGCACACGGAGCGACTCGCGATCAACCTTGATCACACAAGCCACGGTGGATGCATCAAGTTGGACAAGTTCGTGTAGGTCGTACTTTCCGACGCCAACCTGGCCACCAGAATCTGTAGCAACGCGCAAGTCTTTGCTAAAGACTGTGATTTCGGTTTGGTTCGAGTCGGTCAAGATTGTGACACGGTCTTCGACAATCTTGACAACCATTCCGACTTCATCGAAGTACTTGCTGCCACCAATGACCTTGACGTGGTCACCTTCTCTGAAGAGCTTGCGTAGGCCCTTGACTGGAGATTCGATGATTTGACCAGCAAGCTCACCAGAAGAAACAAGGATGCGCACAATATCAGAATGTACTGAAACAGCCTTTCCGACAACACCACGCTGTTCACCTTGCCAGATCTCGACATGATCGCCAGGGAGGAAAGCGCCAGAGGCGTTGCTTTTGATGGTAGCAGCGAGAGCAGACAAGTCCAGGTTTTCGGTTCCATCCTCTGCATCAGCAGCAAACTTGGTGACCTCTTCCAGTGTAGGGTTGACTTCCTCGGACTGCAGATGGTTGGCCTTGTAATCTTTGATGAGGAAACCGTCAACATAAGTGTCGTTCATGTAGGTCCAGGTATTTGCGGTAAAGCCGGTGCCCTTTGTCAGGTAACGGCCATGACGCTTTCTTGCCTCGTTCTCGCTGAAAAGACGCTGAGGAGGGCGAGGACCAGTATTTGCGCCAAAGCCAAAGCGCTTACGCTTGTTATCTGCAGCGGCATTCACATCTTCGTTCAAACCGTAATCCAGGCGGGGAATAAGGCGAAGGGTAACCTCTGTGCCGTTGGACTCGACCTCATCAATCTGAGCCAGATCACCGGCATACTTGCCGCGCTTGACACGGACGTACATGCCGGGTTCGAGAGATTTGCTCTTGCGGGTGCGGAGAAGATCGGGCATCTCAGTGATGGGGACCATCATAGGCTTGGTGCCCATGTAGACGTTTTGGAGGCCCTCGAGAGCAGTTGTGACATCTTCAACAACTCTGGCTTCGCAGTAAAGGTTTCCAGCCATAACACCACCTCTTTCGAATGCTGAGATAAGTTGCAACGGCTCTCTTGTACCTGCGCGATCCTCGATGCGCTTCATGATGGCAAAGACGACTTCTCGCTCTTTGCCAGGCTTGCACTTGAGTCGCCAGATGTGCGGGTCGTCGACACTGGGAAGCAGCAAGCGCTGAGGTACGACGGCTGAATCGACGTTGGCGGCTCTGTTTCTTCCGTAACGTTCCTTCAATGCCTGGGCTTGTTTCTCAGCATCCATGCTAGCAGCCAGATCGCGTTGTCTGTCGAGTTCGCGATGCTTGCGGTCGTCACGCTCGGCACCTGCTGGGAGCTCGAGCAAGTCGTCAGGGTGCATCTCCTCGCCAGCAATCTCATCGTCCTCGTCAGGCTCTTCCTCGTCTTCATCGTCCACTTCGGCTTCGACGTCGAGGAACTGGTTGCGGGGACCCTTGCGACGACGTTTACGGGGATGACCCTAGAAGCAAGAGTTAGCAGTGGAGCTTCAGTGGTGGGTAGAGCAACGCACTATGTCTTCGTCCTCCTCGTCCTCTTCATCGTCCTCTTCGTCATCGTCGTCGTCTTCATCATCGTCGTCATTGTTTGCGCGGCTTCTGGACGGGGCAGCATCTTCGTCTTGGTCGTCGCTTTGCGCAGATGAACGGCGGGCGTTAGGCTGGATCTGGTCATCGTCATCCTGGTTGTCGTCCTGTCCCTGATCGTTGTCGTCGTTGTTGTCGCCTTCGTCATCCGAGGCAACAGCAGGGGCGGGGTTGAAATCATCCTCCTCATCAGAGGCATCGCCGAAGTCCTGGTTAAGGAAGGACATTGTGAGGTATGCTGCGTGGAAAGAGCGACGCTGCGACGCTAGAGAAGGAGTGGGTGTTCAGTCGTTTGTCGAGTAGAAATAATGAAGGTGACAGCTGGCCAGTGGGGTGATGTGTTGATGTTCAGGTCGAGAGGGTGAGTGGATGTTGTAGAAGGAAAGTTGGTCGAGGGCGTGAAGATTGTCGTGTCGCTGACGCTGCTGGCGGATGCTCCAGAAACGTGCAATGCTCCAACGCGGCTCTTCCCGCCCGGCCAGCGAACAGCGGGCAGCTCTTTCTTTGTTGACTCTTCTTCTTTCACTGTTCCTGCCAAATGCTGTCCGTCCAATCAGGCCTTCCTCACTCAAGCCTGTCTTGGATAGTGTATGCTGGTGACCTGGAGCTCCACGAGATACAACTTGTAGTCCGTCAAGAGCACTCCGGTTCTCACAGGCTAAACCGACGAGTTTGCTCTGTTTGCAGGCCATCCATGTGTTCACATGATAGTCGTCCAACTTGACCAAGGACACGACAACAGTAGGTTTCTTGCTTTTATCGCTCACCTCCCAACTACGTTTATGCGTCCCTTGACTTGCTATCACATGCACAACAGACATGGACAGGTAAGACCATCTTTGACACCATCACCTTGACCAAACAGATGTACTAACCATCACAGTTCATCATGGCTTTCTAGTGCGCTCCCTCGCTATTCTCCCTCGTCCTTGTCACCCGATGGCCGCCGCCGCTCCAAGAACCCTCGATGGCGCACTCCTTCTCCGATGGCCGCTTCTGCCGTACCTCAACCCATCGTGAACAGCATCTATGTTCCCACGACTGCCCACTCTTCTACCAACCCCTCTGTTCAGACTGACGACACTCTCCTGCTCCTCCGACGAAAACAACGCGAGCTTGAAGCACACTTGCAAGTCCTCCTGGATGCCCAAGCCGATGCTCTGCTCTCCGGCCTTGATGCTGCCCCAACGTCTGCTGCCGAAGACGACGTTCTATCGACAGGTTCCAGCACACCGACCGCCAGTGCCCTCAATTCGAAACCTCAGTCTGCCTCGAAGGCAGAAAAGATCGGCCTTCGTCAAGCTAGGGTTGGCTTGTATGCCACCATACGACGTTTGGCACAACTCAAGTCTCAGGAGTCTCAATATCTGGCTCCCAGCCTCGACCACTTCGCCGCTGTCGCCGATCAACTCGATGCATGGCAAAAGAAGCGCAGTGCTTTGCAGTCACGCGCTGCGCAGATACGATCTGGCGACGACCACAACCGCGCTCTTGATTTACACAAACAAGCAGATGACATGCAGACTGAGATTAACGAACTTGAGGCCAGACTGGCTCGGTTGAGAGGCGATCAGCGCAGATTGAGAGCAGAAGCCCAAGAGATCGAGAACAATGTTGACGCAAGTGTTGCATCCTACACATCTGCCCTAGCTATGGTCGAAGGTTCTATTCAAAGTTTCCTTCATGATGCTTCCGCTAGCCACTGGACCGCGATTGTCAATGTTGCCGACATGGATCGCTTCTGGCGTTTGCCATCGCAAAGTCGAACTTTGACATCCGCAAAGGACGTCTTTGGTCGAGAGCGAGATTCCCTGGTTGAGAGGCGTCGCGTTAGCGATACTGAACGAGAGGCGCTTGAACAGGGCGCAGTCGTCTGGAGAGATGTTGCGAAGCAAGTTTCCACCTTCGAACGGACACTCGCAAAAGCCATGTCACGCATGAGCAGAGAGTCACAATCACAGCTCGACTCTCCTACAGAAACCAAGGAACTGCTCACTATGCTCGAGCAGACTACCACAGAGCTCGAAAGCAAACACAAGCTCGCCGAGACGCGTAGTTGGAAACTCTTGGTCGCAGCAATCGGCGCGGAGCTCGAAGCATTCCTGAAAGGAAAACAGATTCTTGAGGCTGCTCTTGCTTCTGTGGATGATGAGACGAGCTTCGAAGAGACGAGAGGGACCGGAGGTTCCGGTCATCTTGAAGGTGCCCAGACTCCTAGAGGCAGCAAGGACGACGACGGTGAGGCTATTCGTGATTTGGATAAAGCTTTTGCAGCAAAGCGTCCTACACAGAGCATTTCGGACACAGATACAGAAGATGATGGACCTGACCCAGAGCTTTTGATCTCGCATCAGGATACGGATACAGAGTAGTCGGATGATACCCACCGTTAGGTTCTTATTATGAATAGCTTCAGGATAGGCATGATATGATATTATGATTGTTGACACAGTTGTCGTCGAACAACGAAGTCGAGTCCTTAGTATCCAATGCTCTTTTTGGGCGTGAACTGTTTTGCAACCATTTTATATCTTCCGATAACTCCATTTATCGGAGCTATAGTAGTTGCCTGATTGGAGGTGTAAGCGCTGATTCTTATTTTTGCTGATCACTGTCAGAGAGTACGGCCGAGGTCATCAGCTTCTCTCCGCAACATCGCCAACACTCCTGACTCTACGAGCACATGATGCAGAAATTGTATATCCAACATCTATTGTTCCCTCAGACATGAAAATCACCTCGTCATGACGGACGACACGCCTGCTTATTGTTTCACCATCCCGTCAGTAGCCGATGGGACTCTTCTGGATTGTCGGTTATACCACCCTGTCTCACTCCAAGATGCGCAATCAGGACAGCAACGAACGGGGAAGGTTGCCCTGATCGCACATCCGTATGCGCCCCTAGGGGGGTCTATGGATGATGCCGTCGTCGCAGCAGTCATAGGTCAACTGCTCGATCTGGATTTCGTGGTTGGATCATTCAATTTTCGGTATCTGCTTATTTCAGCATATCACCTCTACCGCAATTGTATACTAATGCTTGAGAAGGGGTGCCGCGGATTCTCAAGGAAGTACCAGCTGGACTGGCAAGGCTGAACGAGATGACTATATTTCCGTGGCTGGACATTTGATCTGCTACATCGACCAACTCCAAGCATTGCAAGTTAAGAGCAATGACACCAGTCCTGTGGAATCCCCTGGTAGTGGTGTCCACGGCATAACTCCTGAACCCATCGTATTAGTCTTAGGTGGATACTCCTATGGCTCTCTGATCGTCACTCATCTTCCCCCAACAGCAGAAATCCTATCCCTCCTCCACAAACCACAATCCTCCGCTTGGGTTTTTGAGATTTTGGCACGGGCAAAGGAACTGGCTTTGCAAACGAATACAACACTCCCGAATCGTGTGGATACTCGAGGTAGAATGCCAGAAGCACCGGCAAGAGGAAAACATAGACGTCAATCCAGTTCCCACCACTCGATCATCTACGGAGGTGGCAACGAAAGTTCTTCTCCTACAAACCATTACCATCACCACACCGATTTCATACACAAGGGTATGGAAGTACCGGTACGAATAAAAAAAGCCATACATCGGAACCACAAAAAGCCATCGTTTTCCACACCAACACTTCCATCAAACTCATCAGAAAACGGCACAGAGCCAATACCAGCAAGCTTACCACACGTCTCGACACACTACCTCCTCATCTCCCCCCTCCTACCCCCCTTATCGAATCTCCTCGCCTTCTCCCCTTCAACCCTGCTTTTCTGGCGCCCTCACACCTCGTCCCCTGCTTATACTCTTCTGCACAACCATACTTTGGTCGTCTACGGTACCAAAGACGTCTTTACTTCGTCCGCGAAACTGGATGCTTGGTGTGAGAAGATGGATGTATTGGCAACACAAGCTGCTGGAGAAGAGGCCAAGGGAAGGTTTCGATGGAGGAAGATCGAGGGTGCGGGGCATTTTTGGAGGGAGAGGGGTGTGGAAGGGGGGTTGAGGGAGGGGTTGAGGGAGTGGGTGGGTGAAGTGGTTGCGCGCGAGCAAAAGTAATGATGGCGATGAGATCAGTAATAGCAAAGCATCATTTTGTGGGAAAGTGAGTGAGATTGGAGTTTGTGGTTCGAAAAGTGGCAGCTCGCGGTGCATTGGTTCCTTCTATACAACTGAAGGTGGGAGTACAGTAGAGCTGGAAATGAACAAGAAAGAGTCATGAAGGGATGACAGACCAGAGAGAGCAATGACAATAACAAAGCAAATACGAAATAAAACAAGAACAGCCAAATGACTCGATATACCACGCCGGGAACATTCAGCTGTCCCCATAAAACACAAGTCCCATTACACCCCTTCTTTACTCGCAATCCATAGGTTGCAAAAACCCAACATCCTCGTCCGAAAAGTCGTGGAGCAATTTCTGCGGCGAACTCTTCTTCATCCTCGCCTTGGGTCTGCTCTGAGGACTCACAACCGCAGTCTTTGCACTCAAATCGGGCATTGAAGACCGACTCAGTGGATAGCTTGACTGCTTTGGAGAGCAAGTGTCGTCGAGCAGCGAGTCGTTTTGCTCTTGCTCGTCGTCGTGCTCAAAGTAGGCGTCTAGTTCCGCATCCATATCTTCCGTGTAGTTTCTCTTGCGCGTGTTTGTGCGTGGCGTGCAAGGTGTGGATGCGGAGGTCGCGAGGCTGGATTGTGTGTGAGCCAGTCCCGGCGCCGAGACGTTGGGTTGAGAG
The DNA here is from genome assembly GCA_019677095.1 of Aureobasidium sp. SLJ-2021a. Lineage (NCBI taxonomy): Eukaryota > Fungi > Ascomycota > Dothideomycetes > Dothideales > Saccotheciaceae > Aureobasidium > Aureobasidium sp. SLJ-2021a. The sequence continues at coordinate 21,901 of JAHRBU010000063.1, read as the reverse complement.
CTAAAGCCACCGATCTTGTGGAGTCCGCAGAAGGGTGTCAATTCAGAAGGCTTGGAGGTGTAGAGTTCCGGGGCGCTGCTGGGGGGCACATCGCTCGAGGGAATGCTGGCCGGGTGCATGTAGGAGATTGTGGGTACGGGGAGTGATTTGTGCGTCTTGTAGCCTTCGGGGACTGATTTGCGGACGCGCATGCCGACGTTGATGAGCAGAGACTGCACGTGGTCGGGCACGGTGGGTTTCAGCGGCAGCGCATAGTCGTCGGTGTTTGCTGGAGAGGCAGCTGTGCCCACGGGGGTGAAGAAGGACTTGATCGACGACTGGTTCGAGGGTTGGAATTGGCGTTTGCGGACGTGTGCCATGGTGTGTATCTTGTGCAGTGTGGTGTATGAGGTAGTTATGCAGGGGATTGCTGTATAGGTGTGGGAGAGGAAGTGGGTGATTGAATGCTTCTGAGATGGCGGTCAGATTCCACTTTACGCGCTGCGCGAAACATCCGCGGTGGTTGGCGGGGCAATGCCCAGTGAGATTCATTCAACGACAGACTTGTCTCGATGACATCTTTCACCTATGCTTGACATCGTCTCGATGACATTCTTCAACTATGCTTGGAATCGTCTCGGTCTTGACCAACACCAAGCTGCTAGTGCATGCCAGATGCGTGCTGCAACAGAGCACGCATTGCTTGAGATTCTGCTACCGGGTCGCATCTACTTTACCGACAACTTCGAGTTGATCGATTCCCATCGTGTCACGGGAGACATGCCCTGTAGAGCTCTAGATGCATGCATGCAAGCCTATCGCCGCCTCTTGCCCTCGTGCGGCATCGGATCCCTCGTGGCTCTGCATGTCCAAGAATATCCATGCTGAAACTCGATCGTTACACTGGCTTCGGATATCCATTTTGACTTTTTCCACCACTGGACCCACGTCTTGCTATATCACAAACCAGCCCACCTCTACATGTCCGTCATGAACGTCTTGGAAGCCTGACCATCTACTGTATCTACATCGGTATACACGCCATCTCGGTCTCACTCTGGACAATTGTCACCTCGGTTAGAGGCGCTGGGTCGGGAGCCGCATGAACCAAGTTCAGCCCTACGCTCAAGTGGCGCAATATGAAACAAACACATGGCCCACCACCTCTTCCCCTTTGCTCCATCTCCCTATGCACGTCAAGCTCACTGGTCTGGTATAGATGACCATGGGCCTGTAGACGTTTGCTTTGCCGATGCCAACCCCTCGCTTACCTCTACTTTCTTACACGCTAACGTAGCTTTTTGATGAAAGTGCCTTCTTTGCACAACCTCGACCACAACCCAGTCCATCGCTGTTGCTGACATACCACCGACCTTGCGCTCATTCATCGATCTCTTCGACTCGGCCATAATCGGCCGAATTCCATTGGTCTCGTTTACAGCTCTCTAGCAGAGCATTCTGCCAACACCCCATCGCTGACAAGGCTGATCAAACCTTGCAACATTTGGCCCATACCTCCTGCCCCGCTGTCTTCTGCCGCGAAACATGCTATACCCCTGCGAAACGGCTATGCAGGTACCGACTTGGCGCTTGCTATCGTGAGCAAAAACTCTTTCTAGACTCTGTCATGGGTGGGTACATAAGATGTAGAAAGTGGTCGCAGTCCGCTATCTTCGTTCGTAGGTCAACATCTCGCCTTTCTTTCTTCATTTCTTCCAGCCTTGACGGCTCAGTCTTTCGTTTAGACAGTTCCCCGGTGGAATCTGTTTCTCTTTCCAAAGTCGTCTCGAGACCTTGACGGTCCATATCTTCATTCTTTTCTTCAGTTTTGAAACAGTCCTCGCGACTCGTACTCTCCTTTTTCCAACATGGCTCGTTTCGCCGCTCTTCTTCCCCTTGCCTATGCATTGGGCGCCTTTGCTCAGAGCGTGGCATACAATGATCCCAACACTGGCATCGACTTTATGAGTTACCAGGACTCCAAGACTGGAGCACGATTTGGCGTTGCTACACCCGAGACCCTGGGCAAGGATTTCATTGGACATATTGTTGCTCCCACCACCGAGGGATGGGCTGGTCTTGACGTGTCCGCCCAGATGGCGAACCATATCCTTGTCGTCGCATGGCCTAACGGTGACGAGGTCATGGCTTCTGTCCGTGAAGCGACTGGCTACACTACTCCTCCCATTTACACTGGAAATGCCACCACTACTCCCATCGCCAACGGCACCTTTGTCAACAGCACTCACTTTTCTTACACATTTGTCTGCAATGGCTGCATCACTGGTGATGCAGACAGCTTCCCCAGCACCGTCGAGGGCAATGCTTTCGGATGGGCTTACTCGAGTGATGCTCCCGCTCAGCCTTCAGCCCTCGACACTGCTCTGAACATGCACTCTGGATTTGGTGCATTCGCCGTCATCTTTGCCAACTCTTCGTCTGCAGACTATGACATTTGGGCTTCGTGGGCTGAAGCAACTGTTGCTGCTCCTGCCCCTAGCACCCCTGCCAACGGTACTGTTGCGTCAAACTCGACCGTCGGTCAGAACAACACTTCTACCGTCCCAATTGCCACCACTTTGAACACGACATACGACTACATTATCGCTGGTGCTGGCCCCGCTGGTATCATCGTTGCCGAAAGACTTGCAGAGTCCGGCGCCGAGGTCCTCTTGATTGAACGTGGTGACGCTTCTACGTATGCATCGGGTGGCCGCGTCGTCGAGTCCTGGAACGAGACTGTGACTCAATACGATGTTCCCGCCATGGCCTACTACCTTTCTTCCGCCGGCGTCACTAACGAGTACTGCACCGACACTGCCGACCAAGCTGGATGTCTGCTCGGAGGTGGCAGCATGGTCAACGCTTTGATGTTTGTCCGCCCCCAAGAACGCGACTTTGACGACAAGTGGCCCACGGGCTGGAAATGGTCTGATGTCTCTGCTTCTGCCGAGAGCTTCTACGAGAGAAACCCTGGTACTATTTCTCCTTCCAAGGATGGTCAACGCTATGATCAAGGTGCCTATGATGTACTGTCTACTTTCCTCGCCAGCAATGGATGGTCCTCTGTCAATGCACTCGAGGAACCGAACAAGAAGACTGATGTCTTCTCGCACCCACCTTGGAACATCCAAGACGGACTTCGCGCTGGCCCTGTGATGACATATCTGCCTCTCGCCAAGGCAAACAAGAACTTCCACATCCAATTGAACAGCACCGTCATCCGCGCCATCCGCGACTCTTCCTTCATCACTGGCGTCGAAGTCGAGCTTGTGGACGGAAGCCGCCAAGTCATCAATGTCAAGACTGGAGGTAAAGTCGTTCTCGCTGGTGGCGCACTATCTACTCCTCGCATCCTCATCAACTCCGGCATTGGCCCCGCCGACCAAATCAAAACTGTGCAGAGTGGTAGTGTTGCCGTTACCCTCCCTGAAGAGGCTCAATGGATCGATCTGCCTGTTGGCAAAGGCCTCAAAGACCACCCCATCGTGACCCTCAAATTCAAGACCAAGTCCTCCCTATCTGCTCTAGACACCACCGCCTTCACAGACCCCAGCAACATGGCCATCGAATCCTTTGCCCAAGGCAGCGGCCTGCTAGTCCAAGGCGGCCAACGCCTCAACTTCTGGTCCTCTGTCAACGGCAGCGACGGCATCGAGCGCTTCGTCCAAGGAACCTGCAACGCGCCCTCCAACGACACCATCAAGATGAAAATCTACCTCACGCACGGCCTCACCTCTGTCGGCGAACTCGGCATCACCAGCGACGGCAAGACTGAATACATCACGCAGCCGTGGTTAAACACACCCGAAGACAAAGAAGCCCTTGCCGCGTTCATCGACAGATTGATCGGCTTCACCCACAGCGCAAACTCGACACTGACTCTCGATGTGGGACTCGGTGCCTCGTCCAACGTCACGGGCAACGATGTCATCAAGAATTTCGTCACCGGCAGCCACTTTGTAGGTACTGCGAAGATGGGCACAGACGATGGAAGAAAAGGCGGCACTGCAGTCGTGGACTTGGATACAAAGGTCTACGGCACGGATAACCTGTTTGTGGTGGACGCGTCCTTCCACCCCGACTTGCCTACTGGAAACACACAGGCGATCGTCATGGTGGCGGCCGAGGCGGCGGCGAAAAAGGTGCTTGCTGTCAAGGTCAACTCCAGCACTACCTCTTCCTCTGTCGCTGCCTCTTCTGTCGCTGCTTCCTCTGCCATCTCAACCGCAGCAGTAACCTTAGCCCCCTCATCCCCACTCACCACCCCCAGACCCACAACACCGACCTCCGCAACCGCGACTTTCACCGGCACAACGGCAATCACCTCCGTCGCAGTGCCCAGCCCCGCATACACTCAAGTGCCCATGTACGGCCGCTGCGGCGGCATCGGCTATGATGGACCGACAAACTGTGCCCCGGGCTCGTCGTGCAAGTATCAGAATGATTGGTATTATCAGTGTGTGTAGGAGGGAGTGTTTGTCGGTGTGTGGTACAGGGGTTTTGCTGGAACGGGGCTCCATCTCGATATCCTCGTGCACTTGTATTGTCATCAAAGCTAAGATATTGTATTCTATGCATGGGATTTGCTGTAATCTACCATCGGGCTCTCGAGTTTACAGAGTGATCACCATTGCGCTATCCATCAGTTTTTCAGTCCTCCTTCTTCTCTCGTTCCTTCTTTTCTCGTCTTTCACCTTTTGTCTTCCTACCAGTCGTGTACATTCCTTTGCAACAGTCGGGCCTGAGATCAAGCACGTTCGATCAATGCAATCAGTTGCCAGACAGCGAATCCTCTCCACTCTGTCCGATGGCAGCGAGCTTGCGCTGAGCCTCGATCAAATTGGTCCTCTCCTTCTGCAACTCCTTGCGACGGATCTCACGCTCGCGGTCCTCGGCGAGCAGTTCCTTGGAGCGTTCGTGGGCCTCGCGCGTGTCAACCTCGAGGCCAGTCTTGAGCTGCTGCATGAGGTTGGTTTCGAGCTCGTGCAGGACCTCCACCTGGACACCCTGAACGACGTGATCCAAGAAGCGAAGGAGAGCGACGTTGTGGTAGCCTCTGACCTTGGCCATCACGTGGATCTCTTCCTTGAAGGGGTCGTCGCCGAGCTCGTTTCTGGCCTTGGTGTCTGTTTTTGCCTTCTTCTTGCGCTCAGTTTGATCAACCATGATTTTGCCGACGGCGCGGTCGACGTTCTCGAGCTTCTCGACAAGTCTTTGGGTTGTACGTCCTTCTTGCAGGATTTGGAGTTCCTTGTCGTGATGGTGTTTAAAGCCCTCGGTATTCAAGGTTAGAGGCTTGCGTTGCTCCAGATCCAGAGCGCGCTTTGCGTACTGCAATTGATCACGCATGGCGTGAGCGATGAAAGCCTTGACGATCTTTCTGGCCTCGTTGAAGAAGGCGGTGTTGAGCCATTGAGCACAAGCCTCCTCGAGCAACTGATCCAGAGTGTTTTGGATCTCTTGGTGAACACTGTTGATGAACTCGAGCATGGGCGGCTCCCAACCTGCAAGCGTCTGTTTACGCAGGTGGTCAACAGCGAGAGGATCGACCTCGCCAGGAACACTTGAAGCTGTCAGCTTGCTAAGAGTCTCGCGCACCTCGAGCAGGCGGAACGTCTTCTTTGCCATGGCAGTAGGACTGCTTCTGGGCGTAGCGATGTCGGACTTGATCTTCTTTGCAGCCGAATTACCAAACTCAGCTCTTCTCTTCTTGTTCTGAGGGTTGGACTCTACACTAGGACAAGGTGTACCACCTACTTCATCATCGTCGGAGAGTAAGGAGAAAGTTGGAGTTTCGATTGCTTGACGGAAGCTCTCGGGAGTCTTGACGACGAGGCCAGGGCGGAGCTTTTCCAGGTTAGAATTGAAGGCACTGGCCAGTCCTCTAAGTGAGTTGTGCATTTCGTTGTGAGGGTAGGCTCCCTGGGCATGCTTCTCGACAGCGATGCAGAAGACGGTCAATGCCTCAAGCACTTTACCTAGAGCGTTTTCTGGCGGATCGGGGTATCCCTTAAGTTCGGTTTCGACCTCATCAAGACGAACATTGACAGTTCTTGCGATATCCGGCAGAGTAATACGAATCTGGTCAGTCAACTTGATTGAGAGGAAGTCGCGAAGCTTGAAGGTTCCAAAACGGTCCTGGAACTCGTGTAGATCAGTGCTCCATGGAGCTTGCGCGAAGAATTCCTCCTCAGATCTGCGAGCCTCGTCGGCAGTGATATCGTTGTCAAGCTCGAGTTGATTGGGCTGCTTGGTCGTGAAGTATCCGTGGCCGACCGCAAACCAATTACCGGTGAAAACGTTCTGGATGTGTTGGGTCTTGCTGCCGGAAGGCCAGCGATCAGGTTTGGTGAGACAGCCGACCGTACGTGCAAGAGCGCCTTCGCACTCCTCGATCAAAGCGGCTCCACTCGAGTTGGCGAGGTCGTTGTCCATTGAACGAGCAAGCAAAATCAGTGAGTTTCCTTGCTTGATGTGGTCGGTCACAAAATTCTCGATGAGACCAACGAACCACTTGTCTTTGGGAGTGTTCAACTGTCTGACGACACCAGGAAGATCGATGAAAGACAGACTGGGCTGGCCAGGTGCTGTAATGGCGAGAATCACTTTGTTGGGTGAGAATTCGACCAACATGGGCGTTTCCTTGACGAAGGCCGCGTTGAGATACTTCAGAGGGTTGTCGCCAGGGTTCAGAACGGCGCGCTGGGCACGGCTGATGACGCCCTCGAGCTCGTCCTTGTTGTTGACGACGGCAAAATTAATGGTTGTCAAGGTGTGATCTTCGCGCCATTTGCCGTAACGACCCTGGGGGCTGGCATCAGGGTGGTATGAGAACTTTTGTTGCAGCTGAACTTTGCAAGACCAGGCGGCATCTTGTTCAGAAGACAATAAGGTGATCTCGAGAGGGCATCTAGTGCATGTGCCGTCACTACGAGGGACCTTGATGCCACTGATACCTTCGATCAGAGAGCTTTTTCCAGCAGACTGATCGCCAACCACGACGATCTTTGGCAAGGGCAAGTCGTTTGTCTCCACTCCGAGCTGTTCGAGATCCTTGATCAACTGAACAAGTCTCTGCACGGGACGGCCCAATGCGAGCTGTGCGTCGTCGGTGGCTTGACCGTCGCACATGTCGAAGGCGCTGCCGGGTGCGGGCGTGGAAGCGGCCGTGGTTGGAGTGTCAGATGGCGCAGATGGAGGTGCGGATGGAGGCGCAGATGGAGGCGCAGATGGAGGCGCAGATGGGAGCACAGGGTTGTTGTCGTCGTCGAAGAAGCGAGGAGCGTGGACAGCTGTAGGAGAGTGCTGCTCAAGCTTGATGGATCTTTCCGCCATGCAGTGGAAGGAAGGTGTGTTGTATAGAAGACGCGTGTTGTTGGAGGAAGAGAACGGAAGTGAAGTTCAAAAAGAAAACAAAGGTGGCGTTGTGAAAGATTGAGAGATGTGCGCACTTGAAGCAACACAAAGACAGCCGTGGAGCACTGGTTGAGCAAAGCCAGTCGAACGCGTCAGAAAGGGTAGTTTCGTGACTGGTCTCACTTCTTCCGGAGAGTTCGACACTGAAGTGATGTTTGAACTGACAGTGACAAGTACCATAACTTGGGAATCAAAAACGGCTAGCAAGTAAGATGGGAAGGTCGCTCCTCGATGCCAGATAGAAGCCTGACAGGCTTTCTTTTTTGAGGAGCTGTCCTGAGACTATCAGCCATCCAGCACAAACCGTTATGATCTAGAGGCACTATCTCTACACCATCCAAAGCAGACGACTCAACTGCTGGTATTGCTCTCAACATCAGACCAGAGCGCCTCAAGTCGGTTCTGATAGACATATCTTGCGAGCTGACAGACAAAGTCCATTTGAGAGAGTCCTTGTTGTTGGAAGAAGGAGTATCGCGACAGACACGAAACTCTCTGTATTCGAGCCCATTTCTTGTTGACCACACGAGTATGTAATTTGAATCCATGTGGTCATGTCGATGTGAGGTCAAATGGTAGAAGGCTTTCTTACAGACGTAAAACAAGCGTCGCTGGGGAGGAGGATTTCCTCGAGTCTGCTAACACTGCAGGAAGGTAGCAGCATGTCTTGGTCACACAACAAGTACGCAAGCATGCAAGCACATGAGTTCGGCATCACCAAACATGCAGCCATCTGACTTCCCCATAGCGAATGCGTTTTGCACAACGAACCACGTTGTTTGATGCAGGTTCCCGCTTTCTGAGCAGGCGAGCTGTTGTCGACTGTTAGGCAACTCCGGTTGCCGTCTGACAGTACTGAGGACCGATGCACGTGGTTGATGATCTGACATGATGCGCTTATTCATATGGTGCAACCTATCAGCCAAGCAAGCATGTCTGCTGCTGTCGGATGTCTCTGCTGAGCGAGAGGAAAGCAACACTCAAGATAGCCTCGCAGTCAAGGCTGGTTCTTGTTTGTCTGGTCCCAGAGGAGAATTGAATAGCGTGGCGTGAAGTATTCCGCTTCCAGGGTTGGAGTGGCTGCAGAGATGTTCGTCATGCTGTTCAAGATGTCATGTTTCGGGCGCAGGTATGGCTAACATGGAGTCGGGGCAATCTTGTCGAAGTTGGCAGGTCCCTGGTGCATTGAAACGAACATGTCTTTATAAGCTGAAGGTTTCGGGTCGAGAGATGTGAGAGAGAGCAAATGGAAGATTCGTCTCCCCCAGAAAGTGTCGTTTGCTGCCGATGACAGGTCCCGCGATTCCTCCAAAAATGGCAGGAATAGCCTCTGTCGGCAATAAACATCCGAGATGCTATCTCCATAGGCAATGACACAGCGATGCGGTCGTGAGGAAAGAACGCCACGCAAGAAAGAGGGGGGCAAGAAATGAAAGACATGGCAGTCACGATTCGTCGCTTTTCCAATCAACAAATCCTGCTTCGCTCAACTCTGCGCTCTTGATGACAAACCAGCTCCGAGCAGCACCATCGCCATCCTTCTTTTCTGTCGCATAAACGACCTACGCCAGACCGAGCCGTTGCCTTTGAGGCCTTTGCGAACTAGATTCACCACACCGAGACGCAAGATGCACCGCGACGATTCGAACCCAGCGGCACAGAAAGAGGAAGAGCGTGTTCCCTTGGATGTAGCGCCCAATCCGGATACACGACTCGACCAAGGAGTAGACGAGAAAGCAGTGCGTCATTCGAGAGACAGCGATACGGATGAACCAGTTAGGCCACGGTCCAAGGATGAAGAGAGTGGGATCACAGCCGTGGGCGACGATGGCGTCAACGAGAAGGAATTCGAAGTCACTTGGGACGGCGATGATGATCCCATGAACCCCAGGAGCATGCCCTATTTCCGCAAGTGGATCGTTGTTGTCATCGTCTCTGCAAGCTCTCTATGCGTGTACGTAGAATCTCCATTGATCCTTCTTACCATCTTCAGAAATTACACCGCATCACATGTCTCTGTTACTCTGTCCACACGCCAGTCTGGGCCGCTACTCCGCTACGCCGATACTTTGGAATATGTCAAGTCTGACTCCTCTTGAATTAGTACCTGCACCTCTGCCCTGTACACATCGACCTATGCGCAGTTGGAACCAGAGTTTGGCTGCTCGAGGATAGTTGCTACTCTTGGACTGTCCCTGTTCGTCGTGGGACTAGGCTTGGGACCTATGGTTATGTCGCCGCTCTCAGAAGTAAGTTCACGCCTCTGGAGAATGGAATCAAAACTCGCGATCTAATCGTGTACAAAGTTTTACGGAAGAAGACCCATCTACATCGCTTCGTACACTTTCTTCTTAATATGGCTGATCCCATGCGCTGTGGCACAAAACATTCAAACAATGTTGATAGCACGCTTCTTTGACGGACTCGCTGGAAGTGCCTTTCTCAGGTACGTCTGGCTACCCCCTGGAACGTGTAACGAATACTTTTCCTGGAGGAGAACTAATCCGCGAGGGCACACAATAGTGTAGCCGGAGGAACCGTTGGAGATTTGTTTCCCAAAGACCAGCTCTCTCTACCAATGGGTGGGTCTTGTTTCTTGAAAACACGAGGCTTGAGAAGAATCTGACGTGATGCAGCATTCTATACGGCGGCTCCGTTCGTTGGCCGTGAGTCTGCTCTGTCTGCATGGTCAAACTTTATGCTTACAGTCGTGTAGCCGAGATCGGACCCATTGTCGGAGGTTTCATCAACTACAACACAAATTGGGTATGTTTGACTACATCGAGCTGTTCAACCACTAACCCATATCCTTCAGCGATGGACCTTCTACGTCTTACTCATCTGGTCGGGAGGGATGTTGGCGGCCATCATCTTCCTGGTGCCAGAAACATATCATCCCGTCCTCTTGCGCAGAAAAGCCATCAAGCTCAGGAAAGACACGGGCAACCCGGCCTGGCGAGCACCAATCGAGAACATGAACAAATCGGTGTTTCGGACCGTTGCATGGAGCTGTGTCAGACCATTCCAGCTTCTTTTTCTTGAGGCGATGTGCCTGAGCCTGTGTATCCTTTCGGCCATTCTTCTGGGCATCCTGTATCTGTTTTTCGGAGTACGTAAGACGAGCGTACAGGTGGCACGGGTCAACAGCCATCAGTTGGCCTTCTGACTGCTGAGTGTGCCATCCGCTCATAGGAAACATGCTAACTGTAACCTCGCCTCTAGGCATTTCCCCTCGTCTTCGAAAACAACCATGGCTTCGTTCTGTGGCAAACTGGACTTACATTTATAGGTATCTTTGTCGGTATGGTCACAGGTGTCAGCTGTGATCCCGTTTGGCGGAAAAATTACAACCGTCTGGTCACCAAGAATGGAGGCGTTTCTGAGCCTGAGTTCCGCCTGCCTCCAACAATTCTGTAGGTCTCCAAAGTGTTGGGACACGCGAAAGTGTATTGAAGTCGAATGTGCTGACATTTGTCCCAGTGGTGCAATCTTGGTTCCAATCGGCCTGTTCGGTTTCGGTGAGTGACTGAAGGGGAGGTGGCTCGAGAGTAACAATTGGATAGCTGATACAAGGCATCGCATAGGTTGGACAACGTATTCATCGGTAAGTGGCTTGCATCGATTATACCCTTGGCGCAATGCAGGAAGATCTTTGATCTTGATTGGAGGCAATATATATAATGCCCAATATCGACTGCGACTCCGCAGCAGCATCCCACTGGCCCAGAAGTGCCGCTTTCACGACAGGGCCAGATGGGAGCCCGAGTCCATGGAAGATGAAGAACACCCAGCTAACCCCCGTGCTGCAGGTACATTGGATCGGTAAGACCTCGAGCTCGATGCCTTGCATAAGCGACTGAACACTAACTGTTGGGTTTGCTCAAGTCCCCATCATCTTCAGTGGCATTTTTGGTCTCGGGTAAGCCAGATTGAAGCAAAACAAAGCAACACATGCATACCGGACGTGCTACTGACTTGGCAAAAAAACAGGAACATCTTTGTCTTTAGCGGAGTTTTCACTTTCCTGGTCGAATGCGTGGGTGATCATCCAGCGGCTACGGAGCGGACCGTGGGGTTGCCACAATGCTTCGTTCGACCGCTCCAATAGAGCTGTGCATAGGAGACTAATGTGTTGTGATAGTACCCTCTGTATGCCGCGAGCGCGCTGGCTGCCAACAGTTTCGCCCGTTCAAGCTTCGCCGCCGCGTTCCCTCTCTTTGGTCAGTTGGAGATTATTGCATTGTATCCTGTTTTGAGAAGCACGCTAACTGTACCTACAGGTGTGCAAATGTACAACAGTAAGTTTACCTGTTTTGGGCAAAGATCAAAGAAGCGGTAACAACTAATGCGGAAACCTGGAACAGAGCTGGGATATCAATGGGTGGGTGACGAGCATTCGAGTACAATGGTGATGGTCAAGTGATGCTAAACTGGTGATAGGCGTCGTCATTACTGGCCTTCCTGGCTCTTGCCATGGCCCCGTTTCGTGAGTTTGAAAAGCAGAGACCCCGTACCATGGATAGAAAATGCTGACCCTGGCATAAGCGTACCTATTTTTCAGTATGAAGCATTTCTTGGTTAGAGATGGTCGCGAGGAGGAATGCTGACAAGCCAATAGGATACGGCAAGCGACTTCGCAAGAACTCCAAGTTTGCGCAATCATGAGGACAGAGGACAGATTGGGAAGGCTGAGGTACAGAAATAGACGAGGTTGGATCGGTGGCACTGCCTGAACAATAGTGCATCGCGTTTTCCCACGAGGCAAGAGACACCAAAAAGATCTGTGCTCGGGCCCCTTGATGGTGGAGTGCAGCCAGCTGGGTATTTGGAAACCAGTCAGAACGAGGGAGGGGGACGAAGGAATCTGGAGGTGCGAGACACGAATGGCGGTGACAGGACGAACAAGCGAGCATGTACTACCCAAAGACTCGGTGATTGACAACATGTCGGTCGGGCATACCGGATGGAGAAGAATACCTACATGCGATGGCGCTTTGACAAGAAGGTGTCGAAAGAGTGAGGGGAAGGATTGGAGAAAAAGGCACCTGCCACCGAGGGTTCGGCCTCGCGGGAAGGATGCGGGCTTGCCAAGGCCGAGTCGCGCATGGCGAATCGAGGTCGATAGCATGTGCAAGTAACTCGTTCTCTACGACCACAGCGTCTTCGGAGTTTGTTCTGTCGTCGCGCAAAGATCGCGGGCTTATCGCATCATCCAAAGCATAGGACATCCGGCTGCGACTTCGCAGTGATACGGCTGCATTGCTCGTCGGCCCACTCGCGCATCCCGACAGTCTGGCATAGACATCATGACTTTAGCGAGGGTGCCACAAACAGCGTAGACATTGCTTTGGTAGACAGCGCGTTGCTGCCCCTGCTTACCTTGCACCGCGTGGGCGGGACGGCGCTCTCCCTGGCGGACCCTTGTGGCGCGGCGCATACAAGTACAGCCACTCGTGATCTCACATCCATCCACCTGGGATTCCTGAAACGGAAGCACTCGACGGGAAGCTGCAGAAAACGTGCTCCTCTCCAAAACCACCTGCCCCGTGCCACTCCAGCGGACCCGACTCTTATATCACCCCGGCCATGGCCCCCGACCCAGCCCCGACCCAACACGCCGAGCCCGACGAGCAGACTGACGCTGCCAACAACCACACACGCACCCCGTCGACGACACTGCCCCACATGTCCGACTCGATCCAAGAACCCTCGCACAGCGACGACAAGGCTTCTCCCGCCTCTACCTCTTCCCACAAGGACCACAACGACTCGACAGGCAAGCGGCCAAATGCAAAGGATCCCTCGAGGCCAAAGAGAAAGAAGGCGCGTAGAGCATGCTATGCCTGCCAGCGGGCACATCTGACATGTGGTACGTCTACTCCCTGCTAGATAGTCTCGATTACACGCTCCTCTGACTCGACCAGGTGACGAACGGCCATGCCTTCGCTGCATCAAGCGTGGCTTGCAAGACCACTGCCACGATGGAGTACGGAAGAAGGCCAAATATCTACACGATGCTCCCAACGAAGCTCTGATGTCACACACTTATAACCAGAATCAGAGCCAGATGAGCCACTCTACTCCCGCTACCGAGCCTACTCCTGTAGCTCAGTCTTCCTCGTCATACTATCCTACTCCCGTCGGCGCCCAGGCATTTGCGAACTTTGGCCATACTCCTTCCGTGCCTCCCATCAACTCTCCCTCGACTACCGAATCCCCCATGGTCCATTCTAACCCGTACGCTTCGCAGCAGAACATGGTTGCCCAGCCCTTCCCTTCGGCTGCTTCTCAACAAATGCCACCTCCTCAGGACCCCATCTCATCCATCGCACATACTTCTGGAGATGCAAAGCCTGGCCAACCCTTTAATGCCCCGTTCTTTGATCCTGCCGACCCTTCACTCTTCAACTTCGACATCTCAAGCCTGAACTTTGGTAACCATTACGGTGCTCTGGAATTTGGCATGCTTGGGCACATGTCTTCAGGCGCTGTTGAGACTCCTGATACTGAAAACAACAACCTGATGACCTCATACGATCCGACCAACTCAAACTACTCAACCACCTTCCCCTACAGTAGTGCAGCGTTTACCGACTGGCAGCGTAACTCTGATGGTGCTAGACAAAACAGCTCTGGTCAGGTCTTTTCCATCACAGGAGACAGCAGTTTTGACGGACAGCTCAACTTTCCCAACGCTTTTGCTATTGGCGAGAACGGTTCCATGTCTGGAGCAAGCCCCAGCGCCGCCAACATGATGGATTTCGGCACAGGGTACAACTCAAGTCCTGTCGCTTCGGCGCAACATCTGCTGCACAACCCAAGTCAGGATTACAGTCGTCACCAACACCGACCGCAAATCAGAAACAGCTTCTCGGCGAACGACATACACCACACACGGCCCAATCAACATAGAAGACGACGAGACCCTTCTGATATATACACATCAGTCACTGCGCCGTATTCATACACCACCGGCTTCCACGCGCTGACTGCATGCCTTCAAAGATTATACTCGCCACAGAAGACTGCTCGGATCGCCAGGGCATTGGCCGCTATTCGACCTTCATTCATCTCTTGCACGAAACAATTGAATGTTGACGATTTAATATTCATGGAAAAGTGTTTCCAAAGGACGCTGTTCGAATATGATGACTTTTTGACAGCTTATGGAACCCCTACACTCATCCTGCGTCGTACCGGTGAAGTGGCTGCTGTCAGCAAGGAGTTTTCGCTACTGACAGGATGGTCAAGAGACGTCCTGCTCGGCAAGGAAGCAAACCTGAACATCAATATCGGCAACGCATCAGGCCGCCAGACTGGTACCAGCACCAGAGGCACTGCCACACCTCGCGCTCAAAGTAGCGGAGACACAGCTGGCCGGTTACAGCCAGTCCTCCTTCCAGAGCTCATGGAAGACGACAACGTCATCGACTTTTACGAGGACTTTGCAAAGCTTGCTTTTGGAGACTCACGTGGTGTCATGATGAAGCCATGCAAACTTCTAAAATACAAGACCAAGGAAGACCCTGGCTGGAGCGCAGACCTGCTGGGGGAGCGAGAGAACAGACTCAGCAACGGCAAACCCGTTGGTCCTCTCATCAGCGGCGAGTCAGGTATGAACTCGCTCGGTGATCGGGACGGCAAGGTGTCCTGCATGTTCTGCTGGGTGGTCAAGCGAGACGTGTTTGACATTCCCATGATGATTGTTATGAATGTGAGTTTCTTAGCCTGATCCCCATCCAGGAAACGTAATGTACTAACCTCCAAGCAGTTCCTTCCGATTATCTAAATGTTCGAGGCACTTATCTGGCAGAAGGTGGCGTTTTTCCCGTCACGGTGGAAGCTGGAAAGTGATACATGCAATACCTAATACACACTGGGTTGTATAATGAGTAGATGATGGGATTCCCGGATGGAGAGGATCGTCTGCATGCAAGCAAGCAGGTGATATTGATTTTCTGCATCGATACTCGAGTACCATGTGTCCGAGCAAGTCCGTTGGGACATATGGATGCTCGTTAATTTTTCCAACTGCGTATCCACTGCACGAGCGTCGTATTTGTACGAGCGTATGCTCTCTTTCGAGTGAAAGTTCATATAGCCTTGCATCAATTCTCTCGCCCTTGTGATAGAAACAGGGGTTGGATGCATTGGACATGGCCAACGGCGCTTGGACCAATGTCGCAATCAACAACTTCCCCACCAAAAAAGGTCAAGGTGGGATGAAGTCAATGTTGAAAGGCATCCAGCTCCAGAGACCTTTGAACCTGAAGCTTTTCAGATCAAACATACAATCAGTTCGCTACGTGCACATAGGTTTCCGCAAAATGGCAAACGTCGCAAGCACATATTCCGGTAAACGCTGCACCGACACGGATTTGGGCTTCCGAACCAAACAAAGAGCACATTTTGAGAAGACGAGGACCTGACTTTTGGCGGCTGTTCGCATCCAACAGATCCCATCCACATTGCCGTCATTGGCGGCACCGGTCTGCAGTCGCTGCCTGGCTTCACCCTTGCTGCCTCGCTGAACGTCGACACACCATGGGGCAGCCCTTCGTCGCCCGTCAGCGTGCTGCACCACAAGTCTCCCTCGACCGGCAAGGACATCCCCATCGCTTTCCTGTCTCGCCACGGTCTGCACCATGAGATTGCCCCTCATGAGGTTCCCGCTCGCGCCAACATTGCCGCTCTCCGCTCCCTCGGTGTCCGTACCATTATCGCTTTCTCGGCTGTTGGAAGCTTGCAAGAGGAGATCAAGCCCCGCGACTTTGTCGTGCCGGATCAAGTCATTGACCGTACCAAGGGTATTCGTCCCTTCACCTTCTTCGAGGAGGGTATGGTTGGCCACGTTGGCTTTGCCGATCCCTTTGACGAGAAGCTGGGTGCTGTTGTGAGAAAGCTCGGTCACAGCCTCGAGGGCGACAACGTGCACCTTCACGACAAGGGCACCATCATCTGTATGGGTGCGTAAAATACGAACGAGAAAAAAAGGAGATGGCGAAAACACAGACAAAAGTGCTAACCAACAACAACGCAAACAGAGGGCCCTCAATTCTCCACCCGCGCAGAATCCCACATGTACCGCTCCTGGGGCGGCAGCGTCATCAACATGTCAGTCCTCCCCGAGGCCAAGCTGGCAAAGGAGGCAGAGATTGCCTACCAGATGATTTGCATGAGCACCGACTACGACTGCTGGCACAGCTCCGAAGACGTGACTGTGGAGATGGTCATGGGCAACATGAAGGCCAACTCGGAGAACGCACGCCGCTTTGTCGGCGGTGTTCTTGACGAGCTGAGCAAGGAGGAGCACAGTGATTTGATCCTGGCCAAGCACCTGGAGGGACAGACCAAGTTTGCTGGTGGCATTACTGCGCCTGCTGGTCGCAAGGAGGCTGCGAAGAAGAAGTTGACTTGGTTGTTCCCTGGTTACTTTGAGTAGATTGGTTGTCTCTTGATGACGGTCGGTGGTACATGAGCTGTATAGAAGAAATAGATATTCTACAAGTGCCTGGAAAATGAATTGAGCTGATACGAACGTTTGAACGTGTTGGCAACGGATGCGTCGGCGTCGGAGAAGGAGCTGAGCTTGGGGCAATGCGCATGACGATTCAAGCAGCTCCCGGTCGCCAGCCAGCAGTCGAGCAACGACGACAAGCACTCACTTTACCATCCATCGCTCTTTCCGTGTTCTTGTGCAAACCGCCCTTCCTTCCATCTCCGCCACCAGCGCATCGTAGTCCGAGCGCACTTTCCCAACCACTCTCGCCTCTGACCGACACTTCTCCACGCAAGCGCCATGTCTCGCCGCTACGATTCACGAACAACCATCTTCTCGCCCGAGGGCCGTCTCTACCAGGTCGAATATGCTCTTGAGGCCATTTCGCACGCCGGTACTGCCTTGGGTATCTTGGCCAAGGATGGCATTGTCCTGGCCGCCGAGCGCAAGGTCACCAGCAAGCTGCTCGAACAAGACACATCCGCCGAGAAGCTGTACACCCTGAATGAGTTCGTCGACACTTCTCACTCCCATCCTGCTGCCCGATACTGACTACCTTCAAGCAACATGATCTGTGCCGTCGCTGGAATGACCGCCGATGCCAACATTCTCATCAACTACGCCCGCTCAGCCGCCCAAAACTACCTCCTCACCTACAACCAAGAGATTCCTTGCGAACAGCTGGTCCGCCGCCTGTGCGATCTGAAGCAGGGTTACACTCAACACGGCGGTCTGCGTCCTTTCGGTGTCTCGTTCATCTACGCCGGTTACGACGACCAGCGCCAATTCCAACTCTACCAGAGCAACCCCAGTGGCAACTACGGCGGTTGGAAGGCCACCAGCGTCGGCGCCAACAACGCCAGCGCTCAGAGTTTGCTCAAGCAAGACTACAACGATGAGTGCTCGTTGAGAGAAGCCTGCGGTCTGGCCGTCAAGGTCTTGAGCAAGACTATGGATTCCACAAACCTCAGCAGCGAGAAGAGTACGTCCCGCCCTTTTGCTGCATCTTTCAGGGCTCCGCTAACATTTTATCAGTCGAGTTCGCCACGGTTGGCAGAACAAAGGAAGGCACTGTCTACCACCACCTCTGGGGTGCTGAGGAGATCGACGCTCTGCTCAAGGAGCACGGCCTGGCCAAGCCCGCAAGCTCAGAAGACACCACCGAGCAGGCTGTCGGCAGCGCCGGCTATGCTGAGAACAGACCCGAAAACTAGACGTCTCGTCATCTCTTTTTCGTTGTGTAACAGTAGTTTACTTGTTGACGGGCATTATCGATCATGCATCTTTGGGCTTTGGGGGCTGCGAGGCGTTTCTTAGACCTGCAAAGTGGGTTTGTCACGTAGAGAGAGAAAGATACAATATGAAAACTGCATGTTTCTCCTCAACCCCAGGGCTTCGTCCCTGGTTTTCTTTGATATCCTGACATTTGTGTCATTTTTCTTTTTCGTCACGTTTCTTTGTGTCAAAATTTCTCAAGAGAAAAAAAAAAAAAAGACAGAAAGAGAACAAACATGTGTCATCCTGCGTGCGCTCACGCGAAAAATACTTGTCCTTGCTCAGACGAAAGAAGAGGACATCTAAAGATATGGATGCTTCTCTTTGATCAACAAGCAATGGAAGATCGCCCTTTGCATCTTCCTCTCTCCACCTTCAACATAACCTCAGACGCCATGCTCCATCATGGTCCAGTATCGGGGTGGTCATCTAGCTACTTCTCGGGCTGACTTTGGATCGTAGAGTGCCTTGTCAGAAGTACACGACGTACCATGATCGCCCCCTGCTTGTATCTCGAACGACAGCGCAACATGATATGCACCCATAAAAATACAAGATGGAGATTGGGCAGCCAGCTTCTCCAGAGAGAGCACTCATCGTGCCTTTTCCTGCAAAGGGCAAACGATTCCTTTCAATGCTTGCTTTGATTCAATTGGTCGGTACTCTGTATATCGACAGTCGGTATACCACAATACCATGGCAGAGGGGAGTGCCTCTACCCGGTCGAAGAGGTCAACTCAGGGTGATGTACGAGGCCGACTTCCTACCCACCTGTCTCCAGACATCAATGGCGATGGAAACATTTGGTGGTCGATGAGATGACAGGCAGGGGCCCTACACTCAAGGCTATCATCTCCAAGCTCGACACATCGTGCCCGCTATCCTGTTATGCTTCACGAGTCCAACTTGTTGTTGTTATCCTTTACTCGGGAGCTCAGTCGTTGACAGGCAAACGGAATTCTCGTCGTCGTCTCGACTAGTGTCGTTCTTCCGCACACTCAAATCCCGTTCACTTGTTTTTACCATTACCTTCTCTGAATTCATCTCTTAACTTCACTGGAAAGTTACGCACGACACTGTTCGTTGTGACGTTTCTTCTTCATTACTTTCTCGGCGCTCGCATAACTCTTCGTCGTCGACCTTCTCGGCGCTCGCACAACTCTTCGTCGTTCTTACGCGCGACCCTGGCCATCTAATCTCTTAGATCGTCGCACAACCATCAACTACATCAGGCGGACTCGCATAAAAGCGGCATTAGTCGTCGACAGTGAGTTACGCCGCCGCCCTTTACGGCCGCCTTTACGCGTAAACTATACGCTTAGTCGAACCCCACTGTGCGTATTGAACTTTTTTGTTACGCATCTCGGCGCCGGGCTAACCTCGATGGGCGTATACAGTCTCGGCGCTCCAAAATGGTCTCCGCTGGTCAGAAGAAGGTATTCAACACGGCCGATCAGCTGTGGCAGGTTTTCGTTCGCGTGACCAACGATCTGGGCCCTGGCAGTAGCAATGCCCGTGGCACGATCCCTCTCCATCCCACCGGTCACTGGCGGGACGATGAGGCAGTTGAGTACTATGGCAAGAAGGTGTTTGACCTTGAGGCGCTTCAAGTTATGCGCACCAAAAACTGGTTGGAGCAGGGTCTGCGCAAGGATGGTGTTCGCGAGTACTGGGTGCTCGAGCGTGTGATTGCTGCTGCTATGGAGTATTCGGTCACCGACTTTGAGCATCTGATGAGGGTCTTCTTTGTGGATTGGGAACAGGATCTCAAACCCGATGGCCGCATCAACAAGAACAAGGAGCAGTGGATTCGCTGGTGTGAAGTCCATCTCGTACGCCATCACAGAGCTGAAAAGGCTGAACGCTGTCTCGACGTCTTGGAGGCGCTTGGTCTGCTCTATCCAGGCTGGTGGAAGCAAGTTTACGCTCAGAACAACAACACTCCTGTCGTCAACGACACTTACGCTTCACCTTGGGACACTCGCCCTTCAGTCAACGTCGCAGAGATGGCAGAACTTAACAAGAAGTACGCTCGTGTTCCTCACTCTGCTCATGCGCAAGCTCAAGCTGTCGCACGCGTCGCTTCATCCACCATCCAGACTCCTGCTGCACTCACTGCTTCTTACGGAAGAAAGAGAAAGATGAAGCGCACCAAGACCACTCGCTTCCAGGAAGATCTCGACGAGCTCGACAACGACTACACCGAAACTGCTCCAGCCAAAGAGCCCGACAACGAGAGCGAGGAGTCTTTCCGTCCTGAAGACTATTACCCAGACTACGTGCACGAATACGACGCCGTCATGGGTGTTCCTCCTACCACCAACCCTCAGCTGGCTCACACCGTCGGCTTTCCACCCGCCGCTGAGGCATGGCGCAACCTGAACCACACCGGCTTTGAAGGAGCCACGCGCCACAACCCCCAGATCAACGCAACTCGTGTCGTTGACTCTGCCGCACAGGAGGCTGCTGCCGCCGCTGCTCCGGCTCCAGCCCGTCCTCCTCGCGCCTTCCCTGCTCGCCCCCAGCCTCCTGCCCCTACTGCTCCCGCCGCCTACGTCAACTGGCTCGACCTAGATGAACGCGACTTTGCCCGCGCAGTCTCGCAGGTCGAGTCCGACTTCCCTGCCCAAGGCACCCAAACCCGCGCTTCCAGCACCAAACGCGAAGCCCTCGACGACCTCCCCAACGACCCTCAAGAACGCCAGCACCAGCTCGCCAACCGCAACGCCATCTACGCCGCCGTCGCCGGCTACAAGAACATCCCCGCCGCCGACCTCGCCCGCCGCCAGGCCGAACGCCAAGCCGAGCTCGACGACCTCGAGGCTGACGAGACTGCCCGCGAGGCCGACAACACTGCCCGCAAGGTCCCAGTCATGATCTTCACCCGCAACAACTCCTGGGTCATTGATGATGAGATTCAGTGGGATGTCCGCGAGTCTGATAACCCGGGCATGTATCCTCCTGGTTCGCTGGACGATGAGCCCTTTACTTACACCGACGACATTGCTTACTGGCCCCCACTCCCTTGATTGCGCTTGATGCATGTTTTGCACATGATCACGCATGCAATAGAGCTTGACGACTGGTGTTTTTCAGCCGCGCACGATACCCCTGATTTTTCTTTCTCTTTTTTTCCTTTGTGGTTTTTTCTCTTTATGGCTCGATGGACCAGGATGGGGGTCTATAATGATGTTTCCTGTTTTTTCCAGATGAGGAGGATCTCTGGCGTTGCAACTTCGATGAATGGCTGTTTTTTTTTTTTTTTTTTTTCAAGCTACACGACACAAACACGACAAAAACACAAACGCAGCATGGCTTTTTTCTTTTCGCGCAGCACAACTCGACTCAACACAGCATGGCTTTTTCCTTTTCTTTTCAACAAAGCATGGCTTTTTTTTTTTTTCTTTCCAATGCAGCATGGCTTATACCGACAAAACCGCACACGGATACACAGTGCGTCTCCATAGCTTTTACCACAGAATCCATGCTTTTTCTATCATATCCTTGACCGTTACATCCTCTCCTTTGTAACATTGCCAAGTGGGAGTTTAGCTATAGAAAATGCACGATTGCTTGGTAAATAGAGTGGTATCCAGTGAGATTACTAATTCTCGCTAGCAGCCTCTGGTATCTTTTCTCTGGTTTGTTCTCCATCGTGTAATATAACAATAATATGGCCGTTTCCTTTTACTCTTGGTTGATGGAAATCATCCCACTACAAACTCCCAA
>JAHRBU010000062.1:0-87501 GCA_019677095.1 Aureobasidium sp. SLJ-2021a | reverse complement strand
TAACCCTAACCCTAACCCTAACCCTAACCCTAACCCTAACCCTAACCCTAACCCTAAACCCTCTAATAAATAACAATTTATCCTTTATCTTCTCTTCTAACTCTCCTAACAAATCCTACACTATACCCTTTACTATATCCATCCTTAAACGTACACTCTTTTTAAATAACCCGACTACGCCTCTATCCTAATCTACTAACTACTAGATCTTACTCTGCTAACTCTTTTCCCTTATCTTTATCGCCTTTCTATAACTTATCTAACCTATTAATAACTCTATTACCCTTACCTTTCCACTTATCGCTTCTACCTTACTAAATAATAACATCTTCGCCTATTCGTTTAATCTCTCTACTAAACTCTCTACCTCTAACTTAACCTATTCTTCCGACATCCCCCTTCCTACTACTAATAGATTAACCTCCTTCTTTCTCTTTAACTAACAATTATACAACATAAACAACTTTCTAACCGTTAATACGGCCGTATACACCTATATATAACCATCTACCTCTTTCTAACTACTACTCTTTAAATTTAAGCCTAAACACGCTAGCCTATATACGAAAACACTTCTTCTACTATTACCTCTTAACTTAACACCTATTATTACTACCTAAAACTCTAACAGACGACATTCTAACTCTCTACTAACTCTTTTTACCTCTTTATCCCCCTAAATACTACTTACTCCCCTACTAACCCTTGCCTTCTTCTTTTCCCTCTACATCTCGATTAACTCTTTTCCCTTTATCTCTATCGCCGATAACGCTTCTCTCTTACTTAAACCTAAGATAAAACCCGGCCTACCCTTAAACATACTACCTTCCTCCTTACCTCTTAACTTACCCTTCTACATCCTCTAGACAAACCTTAACAACATCCTCTACACCTTCATATACTAATCTAACGTCGACACCATATGTCTAACATATATCGGCCTTCTACTATCCTTACTACTAAATTCTCTCCTATTTAATAATAACAAACACTGTCTCTCTATGTCCGGACTCCTTACGACTACCATTACATTCCTTACCAACCTGCCTACGAACGCCTTATACACCTCTAAAACCTTCTCACCTTTCTTACTATCCTCTACCTCTCTATTATTAACACCCCTTAACTAAACCTTTACACTCTTACTCTTTATACCCCTTAACACATCCTTCTAACCTAACATCTTTAACTAATTGTCTATATTAACTCTTCTAATCTCTCCATCTACCCGACCTTCCTTTAACATTTTCTAATTCTTATTCTTCTTCTCTAATATTAACCTTTCTAACCTTCTACTCTATCTTTCTTTAACCTCCTCCTCTTCTTCTTCTTCTTCCTCTTCTTCCTCTTCTTCCTCTTCTTCCTCTTCTTTCCTATCTTTCTCTTCTACTCTACTCCTTACCTCGAATCCTACATTCTAACTGCTTAACTTAAAAAACCTCTAGAATTTTACACCTCCCCTCTAAAATCTCTCTTTTATTACATTCTTCTTTATCCTTCCCTTTTTTACACCGTTTACCTAACCGTATACCTTCTTTCCGTGCTCTTTTATTATACGCTTACTTCTACTAACATAACTATATACCCTTACTCCATCTCCTCTACTTACTTCCTAATAACAAACATACCTATCCGAAAAAACCTCTAACCCTTTAACACCTAAACTCTCTTTCCCTAGATACCTTACATCTCCTACACGCGTAGCTAACCCCTCTAACCCTATTATCTATCGTTCGATCTCCTCGATCCTCTTTCCCTTTACACCTATATGTTTTTTTCCGTCCCTAAAATGTCCCTTTACTATACCGGGCGCGACGTAATAACTACATAATACGCATAACACTATACTAAACTCCCTCTAAAACCTTAACTCTCTATTCTCTACCACCCTACTACTCTCTACCCTCCTAACCTCTCTTTTATTTACATTTCCCTACATTCTCTTTAATCTTTTCTTTCCGTATCTTGTTTGCCTAGAATAAATGGATCCTACCCCCTTATTTCTAAAAACAAACAAACGGATCGCTCGCCCCCTATACCTCTACCCCTACACTCGCGTCTTCGGACTTACCCTAAACCACCTAAACCACTACACTTTCGGACCTATATCGAACGGCGACCGTACGAGATGTAGAAAATCTAAAGAAGCCATTTTTTTCGTAGCGGCGTAATTAACAATATATATTATCCGAGACGGTAAGAAATCGTAACGCTCTAATATAGATCCTAACCCCCTCCTATAAATGGATCGTGCCCCCTCTAGATTCCCCCCTTACTAAAGATTAAATGGATCCTAGTAGGATCCCGTTATCTCTATAGGGTTAGGTAACTAATAACGATTACACCTACTATTTGCCCTTAAATCCTAATTTCTACTACCCTTTTCTACCTTATCTACTATCTCCCTTACTATATCTACTACATCCTCCTTAAAATATCTACATCTCTCCTAAATGTGTCTCTTATTCCATCCCTTTTTATCCCTAAACTAAAAACATAACATACACCTACTACTCTTAAAAATCTTCTTAACTATCCTCCTAAACAATCTCATTCTTCTTTCCTTTCTTCTAACATTTCCTAACTTAACCTCCCCTACCCTTATTCTTACCCTCCTTTGTCCCTCTCTTACATTACTTACTAACTATCCTACCTCTTCTCTATCTTTATCTATCTCTTTAACTCCTCTTTTTCTACCCCCTCTCTAATCGACATCTTCTCCCTTCTCTTCTTCTCTATTATCTTCTCTATCTTCTTTACTATCTTCTTCTCTATCTTCTTCTCTATCTTCTTCTCTATCTTCTTCTCTATTATCTTCTCTATCTATATTCCCTTCTAAAACAACCTCTCTACTTCCTATTATCCCTAAACTAACCTCTCCACTTCCTACTATTCTAAAACTAACCTCTTTATTAACAAAACCACCTTCTCTATTATTAACACTCTCTCTATTAATAAAACCACCTTCTCTATTATTAACACTCTCTCCATTAATAAAACCACCTTCTCTACTAATAACACCTTCTTTATCGACAAAACCACCCTCTCTATCATTAAAATCATCTTCTCCATTATTAATACTCTCTCTATTATTAACACTTAACTCCTTAACTAACCCTTCCCTTTCTATTACATCCTTTCTAAACCTTATCTTCTAACAAACAAAACATAACTCTTCCTCCCTATCTAAATAACCACCTTCTCTTACACTTCTATCTAACACTCTATCTAAAACACTTCTTAAACAAACCCTCCCATCCAAAAATCTCCTTCCCTTAACCATCTTATCTTTACTACATCTTTTCTAATTCAAATTTTTAAACTTCCCCTTTAAAACCTAATATTCTCCTATCCTTCCATCTCTTCTACACCTTCTAGACTCCTATGCATACTTAATAAATCCCTAACTCATTCTTAAATGTATTACCATCCTATAACCTAAACAATTCACCCCTATACTTAATGCAGTTGTCCTAATAATCACATCCCTATTACCATTTATCCACTTATCTAGAATCCCCTTCTTTTCTAACTTACTCCTAACCTCTACATAATATACTAACCATCCATATTTCTTTCCTATATTCTTATAAACCTTTATACTTCCTCTAAAAATTAAGATCTTCCCTCCTTTTCTAAACCTTTCTCTTCCTCTTTATACCAATTTCTCCAATTTCTTAACCCTCTTACCTACACTCTCCTACTCCATTACACTATATCTTAACTCCCTTCTTACCGTCCTATCTCTTATTACAACTAAATCATTCCTTCTTAAATCCATTATTTCTAACTACCTACCTACCTTCTTCTCCGGCAATGTAGCCGTTAAAAACAATACACTAACATCTCTCTTTACTATCTCTCTTAAATTTAACATCCTAACCCTCTAACTATTAAAAACGTCTAACACATAATGACATTCATTAATCACTATACGATCCAACTTTCCCGACACCTCCAAATTATCCAAAAACTTACTAAATTCTAAACCATTTATACCTTCGGGTGTAATTATAACCACCCTTACCTTAAACATTAATCTTCTTCTCCTACTCTTTAAATCTTCATCCTTATTATTCTAAACTAAACAACCTAACCCTATCTTATTACAATCCTTCTTTATACCCCCTATTAATGATTTCAATAGTATAACAACCACCGTTATACCTCCTCCTCTTCCTATTATATATAGCATTATCCACATTAAACTCTTTCTACTTCCTATACTAACCACCACTAAAATCTTCTCTACCTTCTTACTTATTACCCTTTCTAACATAACCTCTTATTTTCTACGTAAACTTACATTATCCCTTCCTAACATTTCCTTTACGGCTATACCTAAATTAATTCTTCTTAACCTTCTCATTCTTTCACTTCTTCCCATTATCCTATCTATCCTTTTTATCTCCTAACTCTCACTTTTTTCTTTTACTCTTTCCCTTACTCTTTCCCTTACTCTTTCCCTTACTTTTCTATCTTTTCCATCCTTCTTTCTAACCTATCTACCTAATCTCTTACCCCTACTCTTTAAACCTAAAATCATATGCTAATCCTTACTTACTCTTCTATATAACCTTCTCTTATCTTCCCTTCTAAACTAAAACTCTATATTACTCCCTACGTACGCGTTTAACTTAACCATTCTCGAATGAGCTAGCTATTTCGAACGATACTCTTCTATATTATCATCCTCCTCTAAACTACCCCTAAACCCTAAATCACCATTTTCCATCTTTTTTAACAATTTTCTAACCCTAACATTATATGCATCCATCCTATAAAACGCTATATACGCGTCTCTCTAAACACTTAACCCTATATCTTATGCCATCCTCTTCTTACTCTCCCTTCGAAAAACCGTACTAAATCTCCTACCATTCTAATACCTATCCGGCTTAACATACCTTACCTTCTTCTCTTTTCCTTCTCTTCCTACTATCCTTCCTAAACTAACACCCTCTTTATTACTCTTATTATCTTCATTACTTCTATTAAACATAATTTCACCCTCCTATACCTTTTTCATCTCTCTACCCTTAACCTCCTAACTATTATCATCTTCCTTATCTCCTAACCTCTCATTTTTACCATTTTCTTTATCTTTATTTTTATCATTATTACCTATATCCACTTCTCTACTCTATCCTACCTTTTCCTATAACTGTCTAAACGTTAACTCTAGCTTACTCTCCTATATAAACTTACTAACCCTTTTTATCTTCCTTACTCTTATCTACATTAACTTAACAAACGGACATAACAACCATAAATACTATACTAACAACCTTCCTACTCTCTCTAGCAAAAACCTTATTACTATACTTCTACTTATCGTCTTACTTAAACCCTTTACATACCTAACTACTAAACTCACTATTCTATTATCTACAAATACATTTCTTATCGCTATATCCCTATTTCTCCTCCTTATACTTAACACCTCTTTCGATCTACTAGGTCCACCGGCCGTTAAATAAACTAAAATTAACAAACACTCCTTCTAATACTTTAACTTCCTTCTAAACTCACTCCACTTTATACGATTAAAATCCTAGTTCTCCTTTCCTTTAATAACTTTCCTTACTATAAACAAACTTCTTAACTTCTTTTCCCTTATTACTCTCCTTAATAACTACGTACTCCTATTAAAACCTAACGCACCACCTTCCCTTAAATTTCTCTCATTACCTACAAACGAGTACCTAATACCCTTATTTCTCTAATTATCTACTAACAGATTTATATTAACTATTAACCCTTTCTTTTCTAAATCCTAACTCTTCTTAAAAAACAACAACTCTTCTTTTATCTTTACCTCTAACTCTCCTAACAAATCCTATACTATACCTTTTATACCATCCATTCTTAAACGAACATTCTTTCTAAACAACGCTACCATCTTCCTATCAAAATTAACTAACCACTATATCTTACTCTTCTAACTCTTTTCCTTCATCTTTATCGACTTTCTATAACTTATCTAATCCATTAACAACTCTATTACTCTCACCTTCCTACTTAAACCTTCTACCTTACTAAATAATAACTCCCTCGCCCTTCCATTTAACCTTTCTACTAAACTCTCTACCTCCATTTCTACCTAATCTTCTAACATTCCCCTTTTAACAACTAACAAATCCACCTCTCTCTTTCTCTTTAACTAATAATCATATAACATAAACAACTTCCTAAGAGTTAACACCGCCGCATATACCTATGTACAACCATTTACCTCTTTCTAACTACCGACCTTTAAATTCAAACCTAAACAAGCCATACTATAAACAAACACACTCTTCCTACCATCTCCTCTTATTTCTATCCCTAACATTACTACCTACATATCTAACAAACACTCTTTAACCTTAGCGGCAATTTTCTTCACCTCTTTATCTTTCTAAACGTCCTTTCCCTTCCCTCTAAACCTTCTCTTCTTTTCCTTTCTTACCCTTATTAACTCTTCCACTCTTATTTCTAACACACCTAACACTTCTTTCTCCTTCTAACCTAAAACAAAATCCGGCCTTCCCTTAAACAAAACACCTTCATCTTTACTTTCCATTATACCCTTCTACATCCTCTAAATAAACCTTAACAACATCTTCTACACCTTTACATACTACTCTAATATAGACACCATCTGTCTAACATATATTGGCTTTCTATCTTGTTTTCTACCGGCCTCTCTTCTATTTAGAATCTTTAAACACTGTTATTCCATTTCTAAACTTCTTATAACCACCATTATATTCCTTACTAATCTTCTAACAAACGCCTTACATACTACTAACCCTTCTTCCTTAACATCCTCTAACTATAACTTCACTTTTTCCATCTTTATACCCTTTAACATATCCTTCTAACGCGACATCTTTAACTAATTGTCTATATCCACTCTTCTAATCTTACTATTAACCCTTCCATTCTTTAACATCTCCTAATTTTCATTCTTCTTTTCTAATATTAACTTTTCTAAACTTCTACTCTATTCTTTACCTTTACCTTTACTAACTTACCCTTCTTCTTCTTCCTCCCTAATAACATCTCTTCTTACTTTAAACGCGACATTCTAATCATTTAAACGAAAAAATCGCTAAAACTTTATACTACTTCTCTAAAAAATCTCCCTCTCTTTACCATTCTTTCTCCTTCCTTTCTTTAAGATATTTACCTAACTATGAACTTTCCTCCTATATTCCTACATTACTCTCTTACTACCTCCTATAAATCTATAATTACGAGTTGTCTTATCTCCTTCTCCTTCTTCTTCTTCTCTAACCTACTAACAATAAACATAACCACCTAAAAATACCTCTATCTCTTTAACACCTAAACTTCTACGATTAGGATATCTTACATCTTCTACATATATCGCTAACCCCTCTAAACCTATTATCTACTCCTTAATCTCCTTAATCTTCTTTCCTCTAACACCCTTATATGCCTTTCTATTACGAAGATGTCCCTTTATAACATATGGCGTAATATAATAACTACACCTAACATATAACATAACTCTAAACTTACTTAAAAACTTTAACTCCACCCTTTTTTTCTTTTCCTTTTCTCTACCTATGTTACTTCTTTTAATGTGTTTCATTTCTTCGAATTCTTTTCTTCTTATGTTCATTTAATCTTCTACTCTCATTCTTAAACTTAGAACCTCTCTAACATAAGAAAAAACCAACAATCTCTACTACCCTACCCTACCCCTTAACAAAATCATAACCTCGGCCATAAATGGATTATACCCCCCCCCATCCATTTTCTTCACCTTAAAAACAAATAGATCCTACCCCCTATCCATTTTCTTTACTTTAAAACAAATGGATTATACCCCCCTACTCTATTTCTAACCTCTAAATTTCTTATAACCTACTTTCTATAAGATTTTACATATTAATTAAACACTAAACTAATATATAATCTTCTACACCATTATCTTAAACTAACAAACTTTACTACTCGAACCTCTACTACTAGAATTTCACTAACCCCGAAATTTCCTAACATATAACATATAACATATAACACATAACACATAACATATAACATATAACATATAACATATATACTAGCTAGCTAGATAGATACTATAGACTATAGACCATAGATCATATAGTTTATGTAGATGTATTATATAGTTTTTAGATCTATCTCTTAAAAACCTCCTACCTTCCTAAAACTCCACTACTAAACTTTACATACCTTTATACTAATAACTAACACTATTACCTTTTCTTACCTTTTAACATTAGAAAAACATCTCTAACACTCCCTCTTCCTTCCTATTATAATGCGACAAAATAATAGTCGCTCTAGACTTTACAATTAACCTAAAACCTCCTACCTTCCTAAAACTCTACCACTAAACTTTACATACCTCTACACTAACAACTAACACTATCACCTTTTCTTACCTCTCTACCCTCTAGAACTTTATTACATACCTCCTCTTACTATTTAACGCTAAAAACTCCCCCTTCTACTTATACCGTATAATCTAAACCTTAATACCGAACTATCGAAACCTTAACCTCCACTCCTACTCCATCTTTTCTTTCTACCCTTTTAAACCTTTCTTTCTTCTCTTCTCTTTCTTCTCTTCTCTTTCTTCTCTTCTCTTTCTTCTCTTCTCTTTCTTCTCTTCTCTTCTCTTCTCTTCCTTCTCTTCTCTTTCTTCTCTACTTTTAACACTCTTACTTACTTCTCTCCACTAAACAAAATCCGGCCGTCTCCCCTACATTTTCTTATAACTATTACTACGAATACTTTAAATACTCCCTCCTACGTATAACTATAACTAAACAAGATACAACAAATCCAAATAAGCCATTTTTTTCGTAGTGCGGTAATTATAAATATCCTACTTCCACTTTAAATATTTATCGACCTAATTAATACGGATCGGACCCCCTAAAATCAAATGGATCGGACCCCCCCAAAATTTCCTCCCCTACCTAAAATCAAATGGATCGGGCCCCGATCTATTACTTTATGCATTTCTAGGCGTAACGTAATAACTATATAATACGTATAATACTATACTAAACTCCCTCTAAAACCTTAACTCTCTATTCTCTACTACCCTATTACTCTCTACTCTCCTAACCTCTCTTTTATTTACATTTCCCTATATTCTCTTTAATCTTTTCTTTCCGTATCTTATTTATCTAGAATAAATGGATCCTACCCCCTTATTTCTAAAAACAAACAAATAAATCGCTCGCCCCTATACCTCTACCCCTATACTCGTATCTTTAGACTTCCTCTAAACTACCTAAACTACTATACTTTCGGACCTATATTAAACGGCGGCCGTATAGGATATAGAAAATCTAAAGAAGCCATTTTTTTCGTAGCGGCGTAATTAATAATATATATTATCTAAGACGGTAGGAAATTATAACGCTCTAATACGGATCCTACCCCCCTTCTATAAATGGATCGTGCACCCTCTAGATTCGCCCCTTACTAAAAATTAAATGGATCCTAGTAGGATCTCGTTATCTCTATAGGGATAGGTAGTAAAAGCGGTGCTAAGCTTCTTATATAAGACTATAAGATTTTATAACCCTACGAGGGTAAATTCGTAGAGGGGAAGCTAGAATGGAGTAAGGGTAGAGAGGAACCTAAGAGGTAGTTATAAGGAGCCGGCTTATAGGTCCTATCGGACTAAATAGCCTAATTAATTAAATTAATCAATTAATCATATAGAGGTTTAGTGTAAGATCTCGTAGTGTATTATAAATTTCCTTTTATATAAGTTATATAGATGTGCGCGTAGTGCGGCCTATGAAATAATCATCCCTTCCTTTTAAGTTAAAGTAAGACGCAGTTGCCTACAGTATTGCAGATGTAGTCGTCTAGACAGCCCACGTATATGCACCCATGCCCATCGCCCGTGGGGTGATAATCTTAGGTCTATCGTCACTGGTGGGCGTTGCTGTTACTGTTGCCGTTGGCGCACTTGCATCGTCATCGTCGTCGGAGTCGGTCCCATCTCCAATCGTTTCAACCGTGTTGTCGTCGACGGCAGCTGTAGTCGTCGCTACGGCGGGTACGTCGGCAGGTGCTTCTGTGCTTGTCGTTCCGGCTATAGGTGTCGGTTGTGGGTCTTCTGCTGGCTGCGTCCAGGGCGAGAAGTCGCCGGCGGTGACAATTTCGAAGGGGTTGTAGTCCTAGATGTGGTGTCAGTGTAGGTGTTTACAAAGTGGTGTGTACTTTTTTTCTCTTTCATGTGTTATAGTCTGTGCTCCAGTGCTTCTCCTTTGATAGCTTTTAGGGGAGTGTATGCTTTTGGAAACATACAATTGGTTTCTAGAGCAGAGGTGTAATCCATAGAGAGCCGCCAGATTGTCGACTCTCGGTGGAAAATGCTCTGTTTCTTGATTCCACTGTGCGCTTCTATAGCTACAAGCGTTGCATTTTCTGGCACGTGTAGATGTAGAAATGGTGTAGAAGGTATGGGAACTTACCTCCTGGTATGTGTTATCAATACCTTCACCCACACCGTTGTATGGGTCCTCGGCCGGTTTGCCAGGATAATTGATACCACTGGTGACCATGTTGTTTTCCGATCCGCCCAGATCAGCGCCATCGTCTCTGTCCACAAGGATACCTCTGAGGAGATTGGCATCCAAGCGAGATCTGACCAGGTTGGGATTATCGAGGCCTTCGTGTCCCAGATTCTCCCAGCCGATGAAAGTGGCGAGGACACCGGCTACAAGAGGAGCTGCAAAACTCGTGCCCGTCTTCAGCGTCGATCCACCGCCGATGTCAAGAGTTTGAATGTCTGTACCGGGAGCGAATACAGTGACGTTGCCGCCTGTTTGCGAGTACCAGTCTTGTTCGTAGTTGCGTGACATGCCTCCGACGCAGATGGTGTTCCATTTGCAAGGCCAGGTGTTGTCTGCGCTGACGCCCGCATCACGCGCGTTGCCTGCTGATGTCACGACGGGCACGCCAACCACGTAGAGCTTTTGGATGATCTTCCTGATCGAGTTTCCACCTCCAGAATCCTGGCCCAGAGACATGTTGATGACGGATCCTCTGAAGCCAGGCGGGGGGTTTTCGACATTGGCGAGATGCTCTTGCAAGATATCCTTCAGAGCAGTGAGAATGTCCTCGGGATATGTTTGTGGTGGTCTTTTGTTGAAGCTGAAGAAGGTCTTGACATTGATGATGTTTGCGCCCTGGGCGGTACCGTAAAACCTTGCACCGGCACATCCTGCGACGGCGGTCCCGTGGCCGACCTTGTCTTTGAAGCACTCACCATCTGTATCGACATAGCACTTGTGGAAATTTCTGGCTCGTCCTTGGAAGAGACGATGTTCGACATCTACACCGCTGTCGATGATGTAGATGTTGACGCCCTGCCCACCTCCAACGGTATTGTTGTACTTGATCTGAGTTGCGGGTCCCGAGTCCCGGATGTTATCCAGTTTTTGGCCCGCGGACAAGGCTTGTAAGTGCCATGGTGCCTTTGGCCATTCTGCCGGGAACCAGGGTTGCGAGTCTCGCTGTTGTATCGTCGAGTTCTGACGTTCAGAAGGGACGAGCTGCTTGATCATTTCCCATGGCTCGTGTTCGTCGATGGCTTCGACCTTGGGATCGCTGCGGATCTTGTATAGCTAGTGGCACCAACACAGGTCAGCAATAGACTCTGGAAAGGATCGAAGATACACGTACCCATTCGCTTGTGATGTTGCTAGCATAGTATGAATCGGCATATTCGAACCACTTAAACGAAGTCGACTTATCGGCTTCCAGATTTCTCCCAATGGTCTTGAAATGGTCGCGGTAGCCAACGTCCTTGCAAAGAGTGACGATGTATGTGTCCGGTCTGCAGTCGCTGGATGTTGCTCTGAACAGAGGCGCTAGGCTACCCTTGCTTCTTTGGTTGATGGGTATCACCAAAGCTTCGGTTATGCAAGCGATGCCGGACAAAAGCTCGCGGATGAACCTCATGGTGTCTTGAATGTCTTGCTGGCTTGACTATGGACATTGCGTATGATAACGGGAGAATCGTTGCTTTATAGGTCGATAAGGTGTACATTGCACCCTTGAATCTTAGAGGTCTTGTTGGCTTCTGTTTGATGTGCTTGTTGGTGCCTGTCAGGAAACCCATGCCGGAGGCCGGTCAGAGGATTTGGCTTGAGCTTTACCAACACTGGCGATTCATGCTAGTCGATATGTACGCAGTTGCAAGAAGATTGCGTGGACGCCTAATTCCGGCTGTATGGTGTCGAATGTGCCACCATGTGTGTGCCTTTTTTTCGGATCAGCTAATCAATTTGTGCTAATCTTGCAATAACATCATCCAAGGCTTGCCAATCTTCGGGCTATCGCTTTTTGATTCAACTGCAAGGCAGCGCAACGTCTCACTCAAGTAAATCTCGCGCAAGCAGCGAAGGCAATATCGAGAGTCTCATCCCGACCATTCGTTGTATGATTCCCCACAGTGTTCTATTGAGTAAAGACACTCCAATCTTGACTTGATGAAAATGGTCACCAGCCCCTTTGGCTGTGTCATTGCAATGTGCTCGGGTAAGCCGACGACATTTTGGAGCGGTAATTCGGGACGTCAAAATGTTGTAAATACTTTGAAGCTCAAGATGTCAAGGTCTCAAACAGTCCTCGATTGCCAGGTCGCAACCTTGTCAGATACCACTTGTTCCAATCAAGCGTCGTCTCGGATCATCCAGTTGTGTCTCGAGTGACTTGAAAGAGATTGTGAGACTCAGAGATGTCGGTCCTCGCAGTGATCCTGAAGCTATCTTGGATAATTCAGAGCTCCTTCTTCTCTCCTCTAAAAGTCGAGGTTTTAGACTTGTCGTCTTCTGATGTCCCAGCAGAAGCTCGCCTCTCGTCCTCTAAGTGCATAACAGTTTCGCGTGGATCAACCGGGCTCGCATCGTAACACTGCCTTCTTTCCTCTTCCGAATACGCTGGGTCTCGGCATCGATCAACTTCGTCCATTCGAATCCAGTACCCCTCTTCGATCTCCTCGACTCCCGGATCTCGACGAAGGATGTCGATTGAATCTGCTGAGACTTTATGGACGGAATAGACGCCATCGCCATGCCACATCATCCGCCATTCCTTGACTGGATCGTCAACGTGGAGGGTTCTCGAAATGTAGGAAAGGTGGGAGGAGGGTTCGTATCCTTCACGTAGCATGACCAGATATTTGTCTTTGATCTTGCCGCAGGTTGAGCTCCCGACTGGGCAAGTCTCGATCAATGGGGCGACGTAAGTGGCATTGTCGCTTGAGATGGCTGTTGCCGATGATGCGGACGCAAAGGCTGCGAAAATGGTGACAACGACGATGAGAAAGTTCGTCCAGGGTTGCATAACGAGAGAGAGATAGGGAGAGAGATCAGAAGTGGCCAGATGAAGAAGACCTTTCGTGGTAGTGGGTATTTGGAGGACCCCCTCGACTTTGAGGAAATCAGGCGGACACAAGACACGCCGAAACGTGGCTTAAGAGCGAAAATCGAGTCAGATGTTGCAATGAGTCATGGACGACGAAACAACTGTCGCTCTGGAAGACTTTTGGATGTCTATGCTCATGTAGCGTGTTTCATGGCCGCTTGCTCTAAGTGCGTTGGAAGTCGTGATTAGGTTGGTTATTAGATGGGCATTCGATGTCAACATACATTTGCCTTCCTTCTTCCTGCCAAGATCGCCGATGCAGTCTTGGCATCATGACGTACCAGTTCGGGAAGTCACGATGCGACGGTTCTAGCAGCCTCTTATAATTGTTCTTATAGTCTTTATAACCTCTATAACTCATCCTTTACTACTACGCACCCTGTCTATCTACTCTCCTACTTAGTATAGCACTTATCCTTTTCCTTCTACGTTAATTAAGTATAGACTAATAAATTCTTTCCTTTCCTTATAGACTAGTAATTATATTCTTTAATCTCTACTCCTAGATCTTATTAAATAAGCTACATCTTAACTACTAACATCTCCTTAATAACGTACATTAAAGGAGCTTTTAGAAAGTATACTAAGGTAGAAGTGTTTTACTACTAAATGTCCTAACTATTAACGACCGAAGCGGCGAAATAGGTATCTAGGAATAACTATTAAAAAGACGCGGTTACCTAAAGGTAAAGCCTAACTATATATCTATAACTAGGATTTTTATACTTACTAGATAGGTCGATAAAGTATATAATAGGGTACTTATAAATAAGAGCTAAATCTATACCTTCTCGCTCCTAGTAGTAGGTTATTCTCTTTACTTCTAATAGTCTTAGGTTAGCGTATATATCTAAAGACTTATAATAGCCGCCTACTACGCTTAAAAAGTAGTTCTAGCTAGACATTATAGTAGTATAGGAGCTCCTATTAGGATTTAGGATAGTATAGGGTAAATGACATTATTTCTCCTATACTATAAAAGTAGTATAGTAGTAGGAAAATCTCCTATACTATACTATAAAGTAGGAGCTCCTATAATTTTAGCATTTAGGAGTTAGTTAGATATATATAAAATTATATATAAAACAATATATAACATATAGTTAAAGCTTTTTCGCCTATAATAATCCTCTAGCTTCTTTTATTCTACTACTATAACCTTCTTCCTACTACTATACTACCTTTAGCTCTATATAACTTTATCTTCTTTACTCTCTACTAAGTAATAGATTTAAACGCGCCCTATAGCACTAAGCGTAAGGCTAATAACGCCTATTTAGTTAACCCTAATACTAAGAAAGAAATGTCGCATTAAAAAAATCGCTCTTAAGAAGTAATTTAGTATAAGAATACGCGTAAAGCATAGCTATAGAAGATCTCTTACTATAGGAAGAAGTATAAGAGTAGTAGTAACTAGTATGCTATACCTAAGGCTAAGAAGTAGTAACTTCTTAATAGTTATAGAGATAAAATTAAGGTAGAGGAGTAAGTAATTATATAAATAGAGTATAGTAGTAGTATAGTAGTAGCTAATAGTATCTAGAGGAGAGAAATAGTTTAAGAATCTTACGCTAAGTAATAAGAAGAAGAACTAGTTTACTTTAGTTATATCTTATAGCGCTATTCTATATATCTAGAAAGCTACTAATAGCTAGGTCTAGATTAAGGATAATAAGGGCATTCTAACTAGCTTCTAAATAGATAATAATAAGACTATTACTATTAATAATAGCATAATACCTACTTTCTAGCTTACTACTTAATTAAAGGGCGTAAGATAGCTCTATAAGGACCTAGTTAGGGAATGTTAACGTATATAGTAACGCCTCTTTATTAAGCTTAAAATTGTTAATAATTACGCCTATCTAGATAGTCCTAGAGAGGAAGGTAGTACCTAGTTAATTAAAAAGGTAGTTAAGCTTCTATAGAATAGAGAAGGGAAGAGTATACTCTAGGTACGTAGTAGTAGTAGTATAGTAGTAGTAATAAGCTAATTTCTACCCTAGGCTAGAATCTTAGTAGGATTAAGCGTCTAGCCTTATATTACGATCCCGTAATAAGGATAGAGTAGGAATGCCTTAGTAATAAGAGCTGCTCTTATTACTTAGTAGGAGCTACTTATAAGAGTAGAACTATAGCGCTATAAGATCTACTTATATAGAGTAACTTAGACGCTTACTTATATAAGAATAGTAAGTATATAAGTTATAGTTATTACTAGTAGATAGGAGCTTTATGCTTAACCTTCTTTATTAAATACTAGTTATACTATACACTATTCGTATAATAACCTAGACATTTGCATTAGAATATACCTTATATACGATAACAAAGTATTAGACTTTAACACCTTACTACTTCTTTGCGCTAGTAGAGCGTACTCTATAGAGAAACATTATAGCTTAGGATTATAAGAATAAGTACTTCTTCCTACCTTAAAGTAGAAAAGTTATATATCCTAGTCCTACTACTTAGTAGCCTTAAGGCTATAAGCGCCTAAAGTATAGCTAGGTGCCTCTACTAGTAGAGGTTACTAAGTAAGTAAGAGCTATATTTAGACTAATAGTTTTAGGTCCTTAGTTTAGGACTATACCTTTTCCTAATAAATTAGTAGAGATAATAGATCGTAGTAATCTACTAATAGTTAACTTTAAGAAGGTTAACTTACTTAAGGAAGCTAAGCCTTATTTTAAGAGATAGATCTCTTAGTTTAAGACGTATCGCTATTAGCGTAAGGGTAGAATTCTCCTACTATAGATAGTAGAAATACCCTTAGTATAAATTAGCTATAGACTAATAAAGAGGGTATTTAAGATAAAGAATCCGTTCCTAAAGAAGATAGGGGGCTTACTTTATAAGAAATATTAGATAATACTACTATAGGCGCTACTACTATAGGCGCTACTACTATAGGCGCTACTACTATAGGCGCTACTACTATAGGCGCTACTACTATAGGCACTACTACTACGCGCTTAGTAATTATTAGACGTATAAAAGTCCTACCCTAGACCTTTAACTTTCTTATTTATAAATTTATAGATATGCCTCTTAACCCTAGACTTAGTACTCCCTAAGGGTCTTCTACTAGCCTATAACTAAGAAGATTCCCTAGAAACTATATAAGGTTTATATGACCTACCTTAGCCTATAGCTAACGAAATGTAATAGATTCTCTATAAAGTATACCTCTATTACTATATACTACTATACCTATATCTACTTTATTACCTATACTATTACCTTTTAGATAGTTGTCTAGTATTAATAACCTAGAGATAAAGAAGGCAAATAATAGCATATTACTATATATCTATTATTAGTAATATACTAAGCAATATAAGAGTTAGTAGCGTAGTACGCTATACTATTAGAAGGCTACTATAGGGATTTAGAAACGTAACCTTATTTAGGCTAAACTAAATATAAAAAGGAGATGCTACTAGGAATACTACCTTAATAGCATAGATGTCGATAGGACTCTATACCTCCTTTATATTTATAATAACTATAGCCTTATATACCCTAGCTTTAGAAATAGCAATTCTAGAATAGTAGGACACCTAGTAATAAAGGCTTATAAGACTATTAGTAAGAGAAGATAGCTCTTACCTATTAAAACGGACGAATTAAAGCTTAAGGTACTATACTACTACTAAATTAAGCATTACTATACCTTATTACTAACTATATCCTAGATATAAGAGGACCTTTCTACTATATCCTTTAAAGACCTATAGACTAATATAATAATTAACTATGCTCTACTATTTACCTTCTTTAAGTAGAGTTCTACCTAAAGGGCATTTAAGAAGCATTCCTAAGAACCCTACTTTCTCTTAGCGTTAGCGCTCTATAATCGAGTAATAAAGCGAGCCGCTAATAATATAGTATCTATCTAGGCGACATTTACTAGCTCTATAGTAGGTGTAGCTCTCTTATTAGATTGCTAGTTAGCTCTATACTCTTAATAGTTATACCTTACTATTAAATCGTACTTTATTAATAATAACTAGCATACTCGTATATACCTTCTAGCATTTATACTACTCTAAAACTACTATACTAGCTAGCTACTTTCTAAGTACGTCTTTAAGATAATAGAGCTATTTAGTATCTAGGATTATATTATCTCTATTACTTATAATAATGCTAGTAATAACAAATTATTCTATTATACCTTAGTCTATACTATTACTAAGGTTTATAAGTAGCTACTACTAGAAGAGACTAATAATACTCCTTAAGTAATACTTTCTACGTAGTATATAGTAGATAGTAAGAGCCTATATACTAAGGAAGAAAGGGAAAATACTAACGACCTAACTATAATACTATATCTAGTCTATATAATCTAGCTATTACTAAAAGCTATGCTTAGGAAGCTTACTCTTAAACTAAAGAACGATAAAGTAAAGAAGAATTAGGATAATAAAAAGGGCTATAAGGGCTTAGTAAACATTAACCTTATATAGGCTACTATTACTTAAGTAAGTATAGTAATAGTAGTATAGTAGTAGCGTAGTAGTAGCTAATAAAGCGTATAAGGCTTAAAATAAGCTATAATTTAGTAGTATAGAAGAATGATTTTATTGCTATAATTAATGCTACTACTAATAAGCTCTAAAAGTACTATTTATAGACTACTAAGTCCCTTAGTAATACCTATAGTTAAGTAGTCCTATTAGTACCCTATCTTAAGGACACTATATAGGAGAATTATTACTAGAGTAATAACTAGTTCTATAGGACTTAGTACTAGAGATCTCTTAAGTAGCTTTACGACTAGAAGTATCGCTATAGACTATTAAAGCTTAATAACTCCTAAGATATTAGCTAGATAATAGATAGGGAAAAGCTTACCTTTAATCTAATGTAAATTAAGGACCTAGCTATTAAGTAATACTTTAATGTTAATCCTAAAAACAACAATATTAATAAGATAGCTAAATAGAAGGCATACTATAAGTAGTATAGTAGTAGTAACGTAGTAGTAGCTAATATATCCTAGTAAAAGTAGACTTTAATAAGGACTTTTAAGGTTATATAAGGACTTATAATTTACTTATTATCTAGTCTTAGCTTACTAATAGATTTCTACGCTTATTATAGCTAGTAAAAGACATACTATATATTCTAGTAGCGGCAATTCGCGTTAAATAGACCTTTAGTATTACTTAGTATGCTTATTAGTTTAATAGGCTATATTCTCCTACTACTTTCTCTATACTTATAATAACACGCTACTTTCTAATTTCTAGCTATAAGATTAAGAATCTATAGCTTATAAGAATTAACTAACTAACTAATTAACTAACTAACTAATTAACTAACTAACTAAGAAACTTAGCCTAAATGATCTATAAAACCATCTCTAGTTACTATCTATTAGAAACATCTATTAAAAACATTCTTAACAAAATGAACTTTAATATTACGTCGAGCGTCGTTAAGGAGATATAGAGTAGTAAGGAGCGTTACTAGATCTATCTAGCGTTAAAAAAGGGTTCTTAGGCGATTTTACTAGCTATTATGTTATCGTTTGTCGTTCTATTACTAAATACGCCCGCTTAAAGCAATCCTTCCCTAAAACTAATATAATTGGGGCGTCGCTATATACTTAAGCTACGTATAGCTATACGATAAACCTACGACCTAGATCTCGAAGCCTTATTTACCCTTATTAGTATCTATATATATAGAGCGGCATATAGGAAAAGAAAGATACGTCGATAAGTGCTTACTCTAATATTCTATACCCTCTCTATATATGCTATATGTTCCGATTATAGTAAATAGT
Organism: Aureobasidium sp. SLJ-2021a; assembly: GCA_019677095.1. Classification (NCBI taxonomy): domain Eukaryota; kingdom Fungi; phylum Ascomycota; class Dothideomycetes; order Dothideales; family Saccotheciaceae; genus Aureobasidium; species Aureobasidium sp. SLJ-2021a. Next base: position 68,261 of record JAHRBU010000062.1, on the reverse strand, counting down.
ACTAGTAGGATACTAGCGCTATTAAGGTATAATTAAGGAAGTAGCTAGTATTCTATAGCCTTCTTGCTAATAAAGAAGATTTTAAATTATATATATTATCTTCTAGGTAATATGACCTACGAGCTTAAATAGGCTAAATATATAGTATTACTAATTACTTGCTAGAAATGTTTACGTCCTAGCTAAAGATAGTAAGTCCGTTTAAAGAGGAATAGGTATAATTAAAGTCTCCGTTACTAAAGACACTCCTAGAGACCTTCTAATACTATCTAGTTAGAGGGAACATTATTATATAGAGCGCGACTACCCTCCCTAAATTCTAGCTAATACATCTTTACTAAGAAGATATCTCTAAAAGCACCCTTATAAAACTTATTTAGTAGTAGGCTTTTAGCGTCCTAGCTTTTTAAAAAATACTAGGTGCTATTAAACCGCTAGTCTTATTACCCTTTTATCTCTAGCATCTAATACTCGCGATGCTAGAAACTATGCTCCCCCTAGTAGTCTCTTAGGTTAGGCTCGTATAAGAGGTAACTATTATAGGGGGTAGGATAGTTTTAAGCTCTATAAGGGATTAAGCTAATCTATTAGCTAGTAATCTAAGAGCCGTTATAGTAAATCTATCTAGCTAGTATAATTCGGCTCTAGCGGTAAGCTACCTTCTAATCTTACTAAGATCTATAAGCTAAGTTTACGGCTTATATATTTAACTATATTATAGTAAGCCGCTATCTAGTGTAGTAGCTAAGCGAAGCTTACTAAGATCGCGCGATATTCTTATTTCGATAGAGAGATTAAGAAGGAAAAAGACTATAAGAAGCACCTATATAGATATAAGAATCGAAAGCGATAATAACTCTTATATAAATAAAGAGATGCTTAATCCTAGAAGCCTTAAGACGTAGGTTATTAGGCCTATAGCTTCCTTAAAAAACTCGCTAGAAAGCATAATTTATCTAACATATTATCGAAAGTATACGTTAGTAGAGTAGGGGGTATATATTAGACGTATATATATATAAGTATAAGGATTTAAATTAGTATAAAAGTATGTCATTATTAGGAAAAATGTACGAATCTTAACTTTATAGGAACAATACGTAGATAGAGAAATATAGTAAGTTATTAGGTAGCTTATTATATAGATATAGCTACCTAAGAATATCGAGTGACTTAGATTTAATCTATCGCGATAAAGTTTAGTAGATTTTATTAACGAGTAAGGAGATTATAAGTATACTATCTACTAAAAGATAGTTAAGCTACCCTAAATATTTAGTAGTAGATTAAGGGTCGGGATTACTCGAAAGCGACTATAAAACTATCCTATAATATAGCCTTACGCGAGGATAGCTAGTATACAAAGACGAGGATACGAGATATACTCTCGTTTAAACCGCGCTTCTATAGGTAGACTATAGGACCTACTCTAGTACGCCGTAAGTATGTTATTAACTTAATACCTAGAGAAGATAAGGTCTTTATACCCTTAAGAAATAGCATTACTAGACTACTAATAGTCTTTATCGATCTAAGGTAGGATAAGCTAAACGATGTTATTTTATTATCCGTCTAAAAAGACGTTCCTACTTACTATATCGAGTTCCTTTCGTATTCTTAAGTAGTTAAGTAGTAACACCCTAGCCTAGACTATTACTAGTATAGTACCTTTAGCTTCTCGTAGTATTACGATAGTATATAGAGAGCTATCTACGTTATAATATATATATTAGATCCGCGTTACTACGCTCTAGCTTTTTCCTTAGTAACTAGAATAGGAGATATACGCTACTAAGGAGAAGGCGCGTCCTAATAAGTAAAGGAGACTAATCTCTTAGTCGATAGTGTTTACGATAAGCTAGTAGAAGCTATCTAAATTCTCTTAGTTTCGTATAACAATTTATAGAAGACGTAGTAAAGCTAAAGCTTAGTAGTTTTAAAAAGGATAAGACTATAAAAGTTATATACTATTACCTATATAAGCCATAAATTTATAAACCTACCTACCTAGGCTTTAAAACTTAAGTCGGGTAGAGTAAAGTAGAGTAGCCTTAACTCTAAGTAAAAGATAGGTTATAAAGTATAGGGAAGTATAGAATAAGATAAGCGTAAAGTCTACTAATCTCCTAAGTTAGTAAACGGGCGCGAAAGAATTAGGCTAGCTAACTAGGATTAAACGAGCGCTATACTAGTTAGGGGCTCTACTAGTATAGCGATAATAAACTTATAGCTATACGAGTATAGCGCTACCTATTAGGCTTTACTAGTCTACGACTATAAGATTAAATAGCTTACGGCATAATCGGCTATAGACTATATATTAGTATTAAGTAGTAAGAGAAAGAAGAGAGATAGAGATATATAGGGGTTAGGTAAAGTAAGACTCTATAATAGGACTTAGACGTAACCTAGACGCGACGCTATATAGCTAAGCCCCGCCCTATAATAAATAGACCGATTTCTTAAGTAAGTTAGACTTAAGAAATAGATAAGATAATATAGCTACTTATATAGAAATTTAATAGCTTAGTAAGTAGTTATAAGGTATAGCGCTTAAGTAGGTCGCGTATAGGCTACCTATTATCGCACTCTTTAGCGAGTAGTAAGAATAGTAATATCTAGGCGAGCCTTTCCTCTATAATAAGTAGTTAGATATATTACTTCTATAGATTAGCATTAATAGGACTAGCTACGCTCTCGTAACATTAACGTAGCGCCTCTTATCGCCTAATAGTAATAGACGTAGCTATCTATTATACCTTATTATTCCTATTAATACTCTTAGCCTTAATATTTACGCGCCTACTTACTAGACTCTTTTATAGGAATATACTCTATCGACTATTATTAAATAGCCGACTAATTCGCTCTCTACCTATAATATACGCCTCCTATATATTTTCTTCGACCTTAGTATCGCTAACCGTAGTCGTATTATTATGCCCTTAGCTCTAGTTATAACCTAAATCCCGCCCTTATAACCTCTACTATTACGTAAACTCTATACTCTATCTAGTGCCTCTCGCTTTAACCTCTATACGAACTACTAAGCCTATATCGCTAGCGAACTATAAAGAGTCTAAGATATTCTAAATAGAGGCCACTTAAAATCCCCTTAGATTACGCTAGATGCTTTCTACCTAGGCTCCTATAATACCTTACTTAACTACTAGAATAATAAAGGCGCTTTTAATATTAACCCTCTAACTAATTACTACTTAAAGAGGAAGAATAAGGGAAATCTAGCTAAGGCATTACTACTATATAAAAAGCTATACTATATTATTATTTTACTACCTATTAGTATACTATCTCCTTCTATATACGAATAAGCCTATTCTCTACGTATCCCTCCCTTTTACCCTCTTACTACTACTATAGCTATAAAGACCTACTCCTCGCTTATTCTAGTCGATATAGCTAACTACCCTTAGTCTACTAGTTCCGATACGCTCTATTTATAAGTCCTATATTAGTTAGCCTTTACCTAGTCTTTATATCTCGATACGTATTATCTTTATGCTAGTAAGCTATTAACTATATACGCTACTTCTCTTAATTAAGATATATCTACCTTTAATACTTACTATATAACTACTAATATAGCTCTATTATTATATTAGGCTAAGCGACTATATACTAAAAATTCTACTCTTATAAGATGCTTACTTAGAAAACACTAAGTTAATGCTAATCTACTCTAATAACTTAATTAGCCTTCTATACTCGACCGCTACGCTAATATCTAGTCTTCTTTAGGTAGCTAAGCTAACGTATATCTAGTAGGTAATCTTAAGGCCGTTATATCTACTAGAGAATCCTTTTTTAACTATAACGAGAGTATAGATAATAAGAATAATCGCTTTTTAGTATATGTTTAAGTAAAAGCTTAGTTCGTAACTAAAGCCTACCTTCGCCTTAGTACGAGTGTATTAAGATATAATAAGGACCTATTAAGGGGCGAAGTTAGGAATAGATAATAGTACGTAGATATAAGTCTAAGCTATATAACGAGACGTAGATAAGGAGATAAAGAGGTAATAGGGTAGCGGTAGCGAAGGCTTATAACTAGCCTTAGCGGCTATTACGTAATAGCCGGCTATAGCTAGCTAGCGGCCGGCTAAGGATAGGGTTACCCTAGCCGACGGCCGGCTAAGGGTAGGGTTATAGGGGGTCTTAGTATTAAACCGTAACATCGCCTATACTATATGTCCTATATAACGTAGACTTAGTTAAATAAGTAAACGGCTAATATAGCGGATCGATTAGTTCTATCGATAACTATACTATATAGGTAATAGGCCCTATAGTAGAGATAAATATATAGAAACTCTAATAAGTAGTAATACTAAAGGCTAAAGCTTAGGCAAGAGAGAGTAAAGCTATATTTAAGGTAGAAAAGATAGGTTTCGTTTACTATTAAGGTAGCTATAGAGGCTACTTATAAGGCTATTACTAAATTCTAATAGAAAGGTAATAAAGGATATAGATAGGGTTAAAATTCTAGGGGTTACGCTAGACTAATAGCTTAGGATAGATATATACGTTAAAAAGGTAATAATAGTAGTAATAGCTAAGTATCTAGCGCTAGTAAGACTAAAAGGCCTCTAACTAAAGTAGATAAGGTAGCTCTATTAGTGTTATAGTTTAATACTATAACTATACTACGACCCTATCCTAGGCTAGTATTAAAGTCCGATACTTCGTCGTCGTATACGAGGTATGTTCTAATATAAATGTCTAGGTTGTTATACGAACAGTATATAGTATAACTAGTATTTAATAAAGAAGGTTAAGTACGAAGCTCCTATCTACTAGTAATAACTATAACTTATATACTTACTATTCTTATATAAGTAAGCGTCTAAGTTACTCTATATAAGTAGATCTTATAGCGCTATAGTTCTACTCTTATAAGTAGCTTCTACTAAGTAATAAGAGTAGCTCTTATTACTAAGGCATTTCTACTCTATCCTTATTATAGGATTATAATATAAGGCTAGCTATTACGTAACAGCCGCTAAGGCTAGCTAGGAGCCTTCCTAGCTAGCTTCTTACTACCTCTTTATCTCCTTATCTACATCTTATTATATAGCTTAGACCTATATCTATATCTTACCTATTATATTTAACTCCGCCCCTTAATAATAGGGCTACTTAAAACCTAGTAGTAAAGGAGGTCTAAAGGCGAGTAATAGAGAAATAATATAAGATAGGTCTAGGTATATAGGGATAGTATATATAGTAGCTTAATGCCGCCTTACTAGGGAAATATATGCTAAAGCTATATAGCTTACTTAACTTAGACTAAGCTATAGTGCTTATCTAAGCCTATATAAATTATACCTACCTTAAGTTAAACCTAGTAAGGCTATAGGTAGAGGAAAGCGTAAAGTGCTAGTATAGGATTAAAGATAAAACGGTAGTATATATCTTACTATAGTATCCTTAATAGATAGATATAAGGCGAGAAATAAGAGAAGTAATAGGAATAAGATAAGGAGATCTCTTCTACCTTTTAGGAAGCTATAGTATAAAGAGGGAATTATAGATAGGAAAGCTAGTAGATAGCCCTAAGGAGAAGTAGGTACTAAATTTAGAAATAGTAAAGTTAATAATCTAGTTTCTTTAATAGACGACTAGAATAAAAGCTATATTAGTATAAGGATAAAGTAGTTAGGAATAGGAGTAAGGGAGTTTTAAAGTTTCTACTAAATTGCACTTAAGATAAAGTAGCAAAGGTAGTAATAAAGTAGTATTTAGGATAGCTTATATAGGCGATAAGACTATAAATAGCTTATAAGAATTAACTAACTAACTAACTAACCTATTAGCTAGGTATAATTTATAAACTAGCCTTTTATAGCTACTACCTATATAATATTAGATAAACATTAGAAACTACTTATAGGAGAATGCTCTAGGGTAAGAAGAATATAACTTCTAGTAATAGTATAGTAGATAAAGTATTATAATATTCTAGTAGGTAAAATAAGAAAGGAGCCTATATAGGTTATATACTAAAGGAAATCTAATATAATAGCCCTAGATTTAAAAGGATTAAATGTAATAGTATAGCGCTTTAAATTTAAGGGGAGTTAAACGTAATAGTAGATGCCCCGGATTCGAGGGGAGTTAAACGTGACAGTAGACGCCCCGGATTCGAGGAGACGTCGAAATCCTAACCCTTTTCCCCTAGTAATATGCGTCGTCTGTTTATAACAGACAAGGGTTCTCTTAAACACCGAAACTCGACATTGTTGATAGAGCCTTATGTATATCTGCTTCGAAAACCAAAGAGAATAGCACGGGGGTTATGAAGACGAGAAAACGGCGGGCAAGTGGACAAAGATGCCGCATACAAGACGTGCATCTCATAAGTTGACCGCGGAGAAAAACAAGGCTGTGTATGACATGCTGTACTTTGCAGAAGTGACATTCCGAGTCAATGACACAGACACTGCAGCTAATGTGTCTCCCATCCCTTCTCTTTTGTACAATACCAGTGTGGCAGCGGAAAAGGCGAGCAGAGATGAACGTCGCGGAAAGTGGTGGATGGTCAAAGGAGCACAGGGACAGCACGTACTGTGCAGGATGGGAGACGGTCGAGAGTTGAGGCGACAATGAGGGCTCGATGCTTGTCGCAAGACATGGCGTATAGTCGTTGCCGTCACCAGCAGGATCTAGAGTTGCATACGAGAGTCTGAGATGACGGACAGTATTGGCGAGACTTGTATTCATGGCAACCGGGACCGTGGCCGTCGCTGTCGCAAGGCTGTCGAGGTAGACTCGAGAGGATGAGCCGGCGGATCCTCCAGCACCAGCAGTGATCAGCACAGACAGCGCAGGTTCGTGTCAATGTGACGAGCTTGTCGAGCCTCGAGCTGTGGTACGCCAAGGTCGCTGCAGCATGGCGTTGGCTGGCAGCGGAATGGCTGGCAAAGACATGATCGCTTCAGCTCCCATAAAGCAACACAAAAGTTGCATTTGTTGTGTCCTTCTCTTGAATCTGCACTGCGCACGCTGTTGGGAGACGGTGACTTGGACCATGTCGAGGAGTTGAGAGCGAGGCTGAGCAGCGGCGAAAGGATCGGAGGAGGGGTGTGGTCTCCAGGAGGCTTGCGAGGAGTAGCGAGAGGTTCACCCTCGTCAAACGCTTGATGCTGATCGAGGAAGAGAGCGTTGTTGTCGCACCGCTGGTCATCGGCTCGGTGGTCTCTAATCCTCGACAAGTTGCTACTCTTCGAGACAGAGCTGCGTCTGTTGCATGTGTCGTCGCCGTCCCGGATGGTGGTCTCGAAAGCTGCGGGTGCTGGGAGAGGCAAAATTTTCGGACATGTTGTATGACTCTGGAGAGAGCTGCAATGTGTAGCGCGTACGTGGCTTTCTCGGGCGCATGGTGCTCAAAAGTGTGTACGGGACATGGCAAGATAGTTGTCGCACTGCGGGCAGTCGAGGTCGAGGTAACACAAGCTGACACATCGAAGTCATGTCGACAGCGTCAACAGAGATACCGTGTTGAAGCGCATAGCCAAATGCCTCGAGCGCATGCGCTCAGGTACGTGTCAGCATTTCGTTGTTGTTATTGTGGTCGTCGTTGGTCTGGTCGCGTTTCGCTCGAGGTCGCAGGATTGGAGGCGGACAAGTTGAGCATTGTCGTAGGCTTTCGATATTGGTGTCGTCTTGGAGCGCAGAGCTCAGATCGTCGGTCGCACATGATCAGAACTCGATTGGAGCATGTCACATGGTAGGGGTGTGGGTGATGTTTCGAGGTCGCCTCCACTAAGAGAGCTTGCTGCACTTCGGCAATGCCAAGATTTCAAACTCCGCCGACTCGAAATTCGTCCTCGCTGCTCGTCTCCTTCCTCGACTCATCTTTGCTCACATCTATATCAACTTGCACATGTTGAACTGCTCTTGTCGTGCAGACGGCGACTCGGCTTTTATCCATTACATGCTGGTTTGGTTCTTCTTCTGCAAGGTCATTCACACGCACAATGTTGTAGTAGAAGAAATGTTATCATTGTCGTGAGACTGACTAAAGAGTACTTGATGTAATGATGCAAAAGCCGAGATCAAAAGCAAGACAAAGAAGACAAAAGGCCAATGCCGGATGCAATGTAAGAGGGATACTGACAAAGGAGACGACACATTGCGTTGGTAGACAAAAGGAGAGCAAACTTGCAAATGCGCAAAACGTTCGAGGAGGTCAAAAGAAAGAGGAAGACGAGCAGTACAGCACCACCAAACAAGACATCATGGCTTCTCGGGACCGACAGGCTCACTGGTACCCTCCTGCCAGTCATTGTGCTCGGCACCAATCTTGCCGACGAGAACGTTGACAACCTTCTGCCATTGGGAAAGCTTCGAGAGGGACCTCTTGTCGCCGGCATCGTTGACAGTAGCCTGGAAGTCGCGAGTGACTCGGAGGAGCGTGTTCAGAAGACGGTATCCAACACCATGAAAGTACCACACCTCGTCTCTCTCATGGCAGAGCATACCCCAACAGCAGATGAGGATGTGGAAGACTGGGTGAGGCAGACGAATCTCCTTCTCGTTGGTCGTGCTCCAGAACTCGGCCGAGAATTTGTCCATAGTGATCCAGGAGAAGATCTTACGATCAATTTTGATGGCTGTGGCGCGAGGGTTCGCAAGATGTTCGGTGTTGTTCTTCTTGTTGGTCCTGTCCAGACTGATGAGGATGGAAAAGGCGTTGAGCATGGCAAGTCTCACGTCTGGTTTGGCGGCTTCCTTGACGACTGGATCCTTGAAGGTGTTGACAATTGCGTGAAAACTCTTGACAGGGGTCAAGTCCTCGATCTTCTGGTCGGTAGGGAGAGGGTCGCTGCCGATGTTGGAGCGCAGTAGCTTGCTGAAGTCATCCTCGACCGCCAGATCAGGCATGAACTTTCTCAATCCATCTTGGAGATTTGCCATAAATTTGTGAGCACGGCAGATGGCAAGGGTGTATTCGTCTTCGGTCGTGCTGGTCAGGCGGGCATGGTAGATCATGTACGGGCCAAACATCAAGCTGAGGATGAAGAGTCCCTTGTAACACAGTTCAGTACCGTTCTCGAGGTAGGTGAAGAGTTTAAAAAGGGTGTCCAGTTTGTACTCCAGGACTCTCTGTGAGTGTTTGGTAGTCGTGACGGGAGGACCGTTTGCGCTCCTGACCACCATCTGGTGGTACCTCATGCAAGCGGCGAGTTGATGGGCCACGATGTAGAAGATATCATTCTCGCCTCGATACTTGTCAAAGCGACGCAGAAAAGTATCAACCAGAGCATCTCCGACGAGAGTAGGGACAACATCGGTTCTGAAGAATTCGTACAGAATCTAGAACTCAGACGGATGGCATGTGGCACGGAGATCGAGGCATTGAGCAGAGCTACAACGCCTGCAGGAATTGTCCATACCGTTCTCCCAGGCGCACTTCCTATCGGCATCGATACAGCTCTGGCAGCAGAAGAAGTAATACTTGCCGGGCGAGGGGAATTTCTTGTTGGACATGTTGGTCGGAGAAGGCGGTTGGAAATGAGAAGACGGGACAAACTGGGAGGGATATGAGGAAAAGAAGGTGGCGAGAGTAGTTTATGAGCTGGAGGTTGGCAGTAAAGAGATGAGCAGACAAAGAAGAAAGAGAAAGTGATGGAGACGTGCGGAATATGGTTAGGATAGGGGTTGCGCCTGCCTTCATACAAGCGAGAACGAAACCAGCGCTTCGGCTTTCACTTGCGCACACACAAACACAATTTCCTAGCCTTGTTCTTTTGCAAGCATAGCTTGATCTTGCATCTCAACCAGTCCAGCATTCGTTTGAGCAGCTGCAACGATCATCCATCAGCCAGGTCAGTGTGGTGTGGCGTGCTTTGTTATAGGACACCCATCAACTTACGTGGTACAGCATGTCGCAAACCCCTTACCCCGACCCTATCGGCATCATCAACGAGCTTGCTAGTGCCTCCAGCAGCGACAACAAGACCGTCTATCACAGAGGTACATGGGCAAAGCTACAGAAGTGTAGCTGGTCTTCGAACTCCATGAGTCAACACCCCCATCAGAAGACGTGCTGACCGTCTCATCAAAACAGGCGAGAATGGCATAGTCTACAGCACCGACCACAAGTCCGTCAAGGAGGCAAACAAGGCGCGCGAGGTCGTCATGAAGACCGTCCGCCAGAACGACGCCGCCAATCTTGAGAAGCTTGAGGAGCAGTACCTCATCAAGCAGATCGGCACCGAAGCTGAACGCCGCATTGCTCTCGCCCAGCACTACATCGAGATGGCTCAGGCCGTTGCCAACAACACGCCCATGCCTGTCCGGAGCGACTCCGATGACCAATCCCCCTATCACCACGGCTATCAGCATCGGAGAGGAGAGCAGCAGCGAGGAGGAGAAGAAGCCCGAAGAGAAGCACAAGAAGAAGACTGATGGCAACAAGGGCAAGGAGGTGGATGTTCCCATGGTCGAGTAGAAGGGCAAGAAGGAGCAGAAGACGCCGCCAACAAGCATGGTGCTGAAGAAATGGACGACGAGAACGGAGTTGTCGAGAGCAACGAGTCGGCCAGAAAGATTGAGAAGATGAAGATGCGTGAGGCCAAGAAGTTGAAGGAACAGGAGTGATTCGATCTGTGTCCCATGTCTTGTGGCAGGATGGAGCCAAAGGTATGGAGCCTTGATAGAGGTAGTTGACTATAACAATACATACCGGTGAATCTAAGACAAGGATCGTCGAGAAAATGCTAAGTTAATGCGTAAAATCAGCATAGATGGAAGGTATCTAGAAAACGCTATAGGATTCGTTTGCCAATCTCGGACTCGACCGTGGAAAAGCGGAGTTGTTCCCAAATCTTAATAATCCTTCGGAAACGTATCCGGTGCTAAAGATGAAGGGCCCGATGAGACTTGGCTTTGGGAACCCAAGTAATTAATGCATCCTTCGATCAGCGCCAGCTGACTGGCAGCAGTGAATCAGTCGCAACTGGCACGTGAGCGTTTGCGAAAACAAGGGATCTGACTTGTGCCCGCCTTCTCGATCGTGCTTCATATGCACCTTAGCCGCTGTAAATCCCGAGACCATTACCGGTCACTCGTTTAGCCATGGCATGTACATACGGGTACGCACAGGATCTGTTCTCTAGACGTACACCGACTGACAACCTCATGCAGTGAATCTTGGGCCTTGTTTTATCGGGACATGATCGCTCCTGGATCTTCTGCTAGCACCGTCGGAGGCCCACCTAACTTCGACCCAGCCATATCCACCACCACGACTAGATCTAGTCCATTCTCGGGATCGAGCAGAAGTACAATAATACCAGATCAGACTATACTAGCTGAGATACAAAGACTTCAACAAGAGATCAGTGAAATCAAGCGTTCGATGTACTTCCACCACTTTCTGACGATCTCTGCTTGTATGCTAACTCATACCCAAGCTCAACAAGCACACCACCCGAACCATCAGAAGTCGGCAATGCCTCGCAACATGTGTCCGCTCCAACAAACATAATGACAAGTCTGCCCAAAATCCCTCTAACAAGCACTCGAAGATCTCGAAACAACAGTTTCAGCGGTTCCAACCTTCCCCGCTGCTGGGATCCTTGTTGTAATGGCCGTACCTTTTCAAACCAAAGCAATCTTGCCAGGCATCGACGCGAAAAGCGAGGCGAGGCTGCGAAATTGCGTTGCTCCTTTTGTGATGCGGTTTTCAGTCGGAGTAGTGCGAGGGATGCCCATGAGGCTGAGAAGCGATGTCGCACGAACAACAACAGCAACAGCAATGATCCTGGTGACAGTGGATCGCACGTTTGATCCAAGGTCGCGTCGAGCACATGGTGTGGAAAAGATGAGTTGGGATTCAGTTGAGAAGACTTTTGTGAACCAAGCGACGAAGTTGTACCAGCAACGTGTCAGCCCAAGCACGATGGCTCCGACCATGTGCAGAAACGTGTACACTGCGAGTCTCTACTCCGGCCTCGCCAGTTTACTCAACAACGTGGCATCGGAAGATCTGTTGGGCAAGACGGTGGGCATATTCATTGGTTCAGGGCTGGCCAGCACTCTCTTTTCGTCGAAGGTGGTGGGAGATACGTCGCAGATGCGCCAATCCCTCAATGTTGCTAAGAGATTGAGTAATAGGAAAGTGACGCCGGAAAGTGCATGAAGTAATCAATTCCATTAGCATGTCGTGTGCAACAGGAACTCACGAGTATTCTACAGGTCATGGCTTTGCGTGAGGATGCCCATTCTCAGAATGTTCTCTAGCCAAAGGGAGATTGCACCACTCAAGAAGGGAATCTGCTTTTTGAGCAAGGTTGATGATCAATTTAGGAGGGAGTATGATGTGGTATAGTTGGCTATCATTCGCCGTGGCACATGAGTTGTAGAGGAATAGATTGGCGTTGGGTAATGGTTGATGTTTCTTGTCCTGGTTTCTTAATGAAGACTGATGTTCCAGGAGGGCTGTGTCTTCGAACGTCAGCGAGATATCTCCTGTTCGTGGTTCATGTAGTGTAGCGAATGCTCTTGAAAGGGCTTCAGCTGATGGTAGACTGTCGTTCGTCGCACCAACGTGTTACGATTCCATTCAAACAACGAAGATGACAACAGCCCTTGGAGTGAGCTTTCTGCCTAACAAGAGGCATATCTTCGAGAGGAAGATCGGTGATTGGATATTCGCAGAGAACAAATACGAGTCTGCATTGAAATTTTGCCAAGTTGTTGCTGGCCGCGTAACGTGACTGTGGAGGTGTATTAGAAACCATGTCCGGTCGCGTTCCGCGTCCTTCGGCGATCCCACGCGACCACGATCCAACGGAACAAGCAGACGCCTTTGCCGATTCGAGGGTCCCGTTCCCCTCTCTCTGCAAAACACTGCCAGGAAATGGTACTTCAAGATCACAAACCCAACGAAGTTTCGGAATATGGCAGGTCGTAACAAACTTTACACGTACAAGGTAAAACAATGTCGAGCGCATGAAAGTGTCAAAGCATCAAGGTAGCTCACCTACTTACACAGTCAGTAGGGCGGACCAAGGTCGATCGGCATTCTTGCCGTTGCGGAGGCCATAGGTTTCGAGATTGAGGTGGTAGAGACGAATCCGCAGCATGGATTGTCTGCCGAATACGTGCAGTTGAACACGCTCGGCAAGACACCGACATTCGTCTGTGCCGATGGCACTGTATTGACTGAATGCATGGCAATCATACTATACGGTATGTTTCGACCGAGTCATGTCACTGTTCTAAGCTGACCTGTACAGTTGCGAGCCAAGATCCCGAGGCAAGACTGCTTGGTCCCACGCAGATGGACTTCATTCACATCATCCGATGGATGTCGCTGTGCAATACCGACGTCGTAAAGCGGATCGCAGCGTGGATCAAGCCGTTAATCGGAGTGGCGCCTTATTCCGCAGAAGGTGTTGAGATAGCAAGGAGGGAGACTGCCCGGGCCATTCAGATTTTTGAGGATCATCTGCAAGACAGAAGGTATCTTGTGGCTGACTGCTTAACCCTGGCCGACGTCTTCTGTGCGGGCCTAGTCAGTTTTGGCTTTGGTCAGGTGTTTGACAGAGTGTGGAGACAGCAGTTTCCGTACTTCACGGCGTGGTTTGAGATGGTGACGGCGTTGGACATGTATCGCGCCGTGGTTCCTTATACTGTCATGGTGGAAACTGCTTTGGGGCCACCATCACCTTCGACGAATGGCATAAAGAATGCACGTCCAGCCTAGCAATTACATCTTTGCATTCACACAAGGACCTCCAATGCAGTAACACTTTGACTGTACTGTGCTTCTTGTTCCAGCAAGCTTGCGCTCAATCTGTCAAGGCACCGGGAGATGGGAACATAAGACGTGAAGAGAGGACAGACTTGAGGCATCATCTGCAGAGCCGCGAGCAGAGAATAGTAATAGAATGGCCCTCGATACTTTGCCTAAATTCGTGAGCGTCTGGTCGGGGTATTGGTTCCATGAAACTTCGCTTCGCCTCTTGATATCTTCGGCTTTCTCTGACCATGTATGATTGACCGTATGAGCAGCACCTAAGGGTAAAGAGTTGACATACAACCGCTTTGTAAGACCTTCAGTACCCTGACGTTCGGCCCAGTGAAGCCTGTCACGTCGGTATCGAGCTTCGCAGATTGGGAAACCATTGTCATCGAGGTCAAACTCATGCTCGCGACAACGTGCGTCCTGGACATGACACAATCGTGTCTCCACACTCTTGTCGGCCAGGAGCGGCATACCGCGAGTCGCAATGCATGGGCCGTGGCAGCCGGGAAAAATCGTTGCTGTAGCCAATCCTGCAGGTCTCAAGCGGTCGGAGGTTGTGATCCTTCGTCGGTGTTCCCTGATCCCACGCCAAGCCAGGATCTTTGAGGTGCGTGGTCGACGTACTTAGGAAGGCCCGTCTGCACCACGACAACAAAAAGGCATCGGTTTCTTATATTACTTTCTTCACCAATAAATTTCCTCTCGAAAAACAAAACCGTCGCCAGACTCGATCACTTCGCAAAAACGAGACAGTTCTCACAAAACCTCACAAGGATGGTCAGTCTTGGCAGCGTGCGCAGGGCCAATGGCGGGCTGAGCGGGAAGGTTGCTCTGTTTGTGGGGGGCACCAGCGGCATCGGCAGGAGCACGCTACGCCAACTCGCGCTCAACGCCGACGCGCCGACCGCGTACATTGTCGGCCGCAGCAAGGCCAACGCCGTGTCTCTGTTGAAGGAACTCCGCCAGATCAACCCCAGGGGCTCGTTCAACTTCATCGAGGCCGATGTGTCGCTCATTAGCAATGTCGACAAGGCCTGCGAGGACGTCCGCAAGCGCGAAAAGGCGTTGGATCTGCTGTTTATGACGCCCGGCGGTCTCTCGCTGGTCGGACGACGAGAGACGAGCGAGGGCTTGGACAAGCTCTTCGCCCTGCGCTACTACGCCCGCATGCGCTTCACCCAAAACTTGCTCCCTCTTCTAGAAGCCTCTGAGACGGAACCTGGACGTGTCGTCAGTGTGCTGGGTGGAGGCTTCGAGGGCAACATCGACACCAACAATCTCGATTTGAAGACGGGCTACAACATCGTCAGCTGCGCCATGCACTCAGTCACCATGACTTCGCTGGCCATGGAGCATCTGGCCTCTCGGCATCGCGCTTCATTCGTCCATGTCTACCCTGGTTTGGTCGGCACAAACATCTACTCTAACAGCTTTCCCCCGCCGTTGGCTGCCGTGTACAATTACGCCATGTGGCCCATGATGTATCCCTTCTCCGTCAACATCGACGAGAGCGGCTCGAGACATCTCTTCCACTCCACCTCCCTGCGCTACCCCGCCAAGTCTCAAGCTCAAAACACTGCTCTCCGCGATGGCCTGAAAGTCGCTATGGGCTCCGATGGAACAGTCGGCAGCGGTGCCTATCTGATGAATTGGAAGGGTGAGACATCGCCGGGCGGCAAGACGATGCAGAGGTTGAGGGCACAAGGTGCGGCACAAAAGGTCTGGGAGCACACCACCAGTCTCCTTGATCGTTCCGTCCAGGCTGAGCGTGTACCAAATGGCAGCAGTGTCGCACAATAGGTTCCCTTGGTTTTTTGAATCCCATGTCGTTCCATTTCGTCTCAATTCATCGACACAAGTAGGATCTACCGTGGAGGTCACTTCACATCGATATGAATTACAATGAGAGAACATTCTGTATGAATACCATAACCCGTCATCCCTTCTAGTAGTACATGTGCTTCTTCTATAGAACTTGCGCATCGCAAGAATTCCACCATCATGTCAGGTTAGTGAGATGTTTCAAACCTCGGGACCCGGTCCAAGATGGCTCTTTCCGAAGGGTGTTCACTGCATTATAGATACCCAACAGCCTGGTGGAGCATGGCCGACTTGTTCTGGAGACGTCGATGGTATCCTTAAAACCACCGCGCCTCTCCTCGCTTTCAAGACACACGCTGCCTTAAGACTTCAACTTTTTACCCCATCATTAGAAGAGCGCGTATGGTTTCTTGTGCCTACAATCCTGCAACGAAGGCAACCAAGGCATGCATTTCGATTTTCCTAGCCGCTCGGCGCTCATGACTCAGAATCATGCAAAGTCGTCCAAGTTCAAGGTGGAGTACCTGTACTCGAAGCAGAAGATGACTGCGATCCACTCCCTCGAAGACAGCCTCGGACGTCTAAGAAAGACCAGTCACGGGGTATATACGACAGCGTCATCGAGGGGGGTTAGAGGTATGTAGCGTGGACAAGACATTAATAAAGACACAGGACGTTTCAAGAAGAACTCGGTATCGTAAGAAGCCGAATATCTATGACTACGAACGTCTAATTCTATGTTCCTTTCTAGATGTTGTACCTTACCACTTGCTTATACCTCTTTGAAGCATGAAAGAATCAATCGTACAGTATAGTATGATGCATCAATTGAGATACTGAATTAGTGATTGCAAATCCCCATCAAAGTCAAAAGTGCTCGTATTCACATTCGTATCGAGCCAATTATCCAATTGCATAATATCCCAAGGTAGCGTATCATCGATACTCATGGATGGTAACTCATCGTGCACGGCGGATGGTATGTGGTCGCAGGAATCCGGATTCAGTATATCCCACGGTTGGTCATTCAAGCTGGTTGTGGGAAGCATTTGAGCCGCGGGTGGCAACACCGGTATCTCTTCTGCATCCTCGAGTGGCTGAGCTTCGAAAGTCTCGTGTCCGGAGTCTTCAACGCCCTGCGTACCTCTAGCATATTCTGTATCAATGACCTGCTCTGCCGGTTCACCGACAGGCCCCCCAATCTCGTCGATCGATGACTTTTTGAGAGTCCAGGTGTCTAGCCAGGATACATCAGATGCCATTACCTGACTGGTGTTGCATTGCCGGAATGAATCTTTGATCTGCCGAAGACCTTTTGTGAGTCTCCGGGCAGGCCAGAGTGTGCCCCAACCGCTGAACTTCTGCAACATGCGTCCCAGGTATTCGTCGACTTTTAGGCTGAGGATCTTCTGGGCAGCATCTCTAGAGTTCGGGAGGCGGGCTGCAGCAAAGTGAAGCTTGACTAGCACGATCACCGCATATGTAAGTCGCACAAAGTACAATGTCGGCAAAGCACGTATGACAGACATGTCCGAGGACAGGAAGACGTCCAGTAAACCATGTGCCGCTGCGACGCAGCCCGCAAAATCAGCTCGGTCAACGTTGGCCCCATCACCAGCACTGGATCCAGGATTCTCGTCAGTGGAGTACATTGCTATCTCGTGCATGTACAGTGCAACGAATAGTTGCGAGAATTTGAGCGGATCTATCTGCCATTAGTAACCAAACGTCCTAACCATCACGTAGCAGACGTACCGTTCCACACACGCGGTGTAGAAGCCCAAGTCGTGAGTTGGCGCTTGAAAGCTCTGTGTGTAACGCCCGCTACTATAGGCCCAGTGGTGGAGGAGGAAAGCTGCAATTCGAAATCTTCGAGAATGTGTTGTAGTCGAATATGAAGGCACAGGTTCTTGTCTGAGGAAAGACTAGCTGGTGAAGTGTCCAATACTTCTAGACACTCATCCATATAGCGTGTCCAGCGCATGATGTTTGGTGTCTGTAGAGCCATGGATGTGCTATTGAACGTTAGTATACAATTCTTTTGGAAGACGCCCCGCACACGTACTTGGAGCAGATGTAATGGCAAGCCAGCCATATCCTTCGAGGGTCCAACGTGGAAGCTTGGTATGCGCTACCTGGTCCACGTATCTTGTGTGCTTGCGTCGGCATAGGCCCGCTCCAAGTCTGTGCTTTCATTGATTTTCCCAACCCCATAAGGATCGCCATGTTCGCAGCGGCGTGTGTTATTTGGTAAATGTCCATTTGTTCACCAACCTGTGGTGGTTCGATGGTTCTGTGCCATACTGCCGAGATGATGAGAGCTTTTAATAGTGGGAAACTAAATGCGCTGGTTCCGAGCAAGCAAGTTGCATACACCTGGACGAGGAGCTTCCGTAGTTTCCTCGAGGCTTCCAACTCGCAAAAGCCATCAGCCGCGACATCCAGGATAGCCAGGAAAGTGATTGGGGTGTTCTTCCAGAGATCCCGCGCGGTCGTGTTCAGCGGAAATGCCACAAATGGGAATTTCGGTAACATGTTCGTCGTGAACTGCTCAAACACGGCGCTTGCGATCTCGTCGTCGACTATTTCACCGATCATTGCCTCGACCTGGAGAGTAGTGTGTTCGCTCAATGCCGAGGGTCGTGAGTTGTATGCAAGCGCTGGAGGAGCCGTTTGATTTTTTAATGATGATATCGAGGATGGCAGAGCGTCAGGTGAGCTGCCTACTCCAGGGATGTTGATTTGTGGTGCTACTATAGCCGTTCTTGCTGCATTAGATTCGGGATTACATTCAACGGCATCTCTGCTTCGACGATGTAGGGTATCTGTTAGAGAAGCGAGAGTTGCTTCCAGTTCGGCTATCGAGCGGCTGTCATACCGCTTTTGCCTTTTGTTCGGGGTGGCAGTAGGAAGGCATGATCTGCCCGCCTTTCCACAACGTACACATGGTTGACTGTCATCGGGTTGTACGCAGCGAACCTTTGAGGCTCGACACGCCCGGCATGCCCGTACAGGCTTTGATTGATCACGATCCGATTCACTGTGATCGTCAGCGCCTTCTCGCATGTGCTTGCTGGAGGTAATTCACGCACACGTCACCGTAGTCTTGGTGGTCCCGCTCGAACGTGTTTACAACGTGCTGCATTCTTGATCTCGAAGCCATGATTTATGCTGGGCAACCTACGCGAATGGATGATGGATAGATCGGTGCTAGAAAGCGTGACAAGACATCATTGGCAACCCCGCGCACAAAGGAGGGCGGAAT
The DNA here is from genome assembly GCA_019677095.1 of Aureobasidium sp. SLJ-2021a. Taxonomy (NCBI): domain Eukaryota; kingdom Fungi; phylum Ascomycota; class Dothideomycetes; order Dothideales; family Saccotheciaceae; genus Aureobasidium; species Aureobasidium sp. SLJ-2021a. The sequence continues at coordinate 49,398 of JAHRBU010000062.1, read as the reverse complement.
TCAGTAACGTGAGATACAATTATTGTGGGGAGGTCAACAATTCATACAGGCTCCGGTCTTGTATGATGCAAACGAGAGCGGGCGAACGGACCTGGGATATGAGAGCTTTGGTCGTTGTTAGTATCTAATGTGTCGTAGCGATGTTGTCGTAGGATTCTCAACGAGCGAGATTCAACGATCCACAGATGACCCGTTAGGGCCCGGCGAGCTTTATTCTTGCGTGCAAAATTAGTAATATCAAGTCTACTACTACTACTGTGATCATCGTGAGCGAGCTCATAGATCCGGACATGCTTGTAGAAATCAAGTGTAATGCTCTAGTAGGTAAGGGAGAGTAGGCGATTTTGATTGTAGAAACGATAAGATTCATGTTACTAAAACCATCCGTATTATGTAATAGCATTCATTTTTGCTCGCCAACCAGAAACAGAAATTACACCTTATAAAGAAGCAAGACATCAAGACGGCAGAAAACATACGAAATAGAGAGGTAGCAGACGCGCTACTCAACTCGAGGCGACTTCTTCATGCCATCACCTACGAGGCAGGGACTCCGGCTGCAGGACCCAAGAAACCACACTGTCCGTTGCCGACCTGGTATCCAGCACCGTTGGTGTTGTAGTAGTGGAAGCGATCACCCCAGCTTTGCCCGACATCACAACGGCCATCGGTGGTAAGGTAATAGCAAGCACCACCTTGGGACACGGGAGCCTGAGCGAATCCAGCGCAGTTCTCGGTAATGGCGCATTGGGCTTTGTTCATTGTTAGTCATTGGAAGGATGAGTGAGATGAAGTAAACTTACCGCAACAGCCGTAACCGGTGGTGTCCTGGAGGTAGAGAGATTGCAGGGTAAATGCCTTGTTGAAGCTGATGGTACCAATCTTTTGACCCACGGCGCTGCTCACAAGGTTTGCTGGAGCGCACTGAGCCAGAAAAGTGGCTGAAGCGACCGCAACAGTAAAGGTCGCGGTTTGAGTCCTGTAAACAGTCAGATACACATTTCGAGGAGGAACAACACAGGAGCACGGTTGCGACAAGAGACTTCAAACTTACTCGGTCGTACTGATGGTCGAGGTTGAAGTGGCAGTGACGGTGTCAGTGGAGATGGTGATGATCTTTGTTTGATCCGCTGGAACCTCGGTGATGGTTGAGGTCAGAGTGCTGGTGAACGTGACCATCTTGGTAGGGATGGGTGCAGTGGAGGTGGTAGTAGCGGCTGTGAAGGTTGTGCTAAGGGTAGTGAGGATAGTGGTGCTTCTGGTGCACGATACGGCAACCGGGTACTGCTGGCCGACTGTGGGAAGCTGGCTAATGCCGGCTTTGCTGCTTGAGCTGGTTTGACTGCTTGAAATGATCTGGCTGCTCGTGGGCTTGCTAGAAGTAGAGATCTTGCTGGAAGTCGGTTTGGCTGAGCTGACCAGAGCCGGAGTAGCAGTGACAGCCTTGCAAACCTGAGAAACCGCAGGTGCGGCGAGTGCTGCGAAAGGACTGCCTGTTCGTGTGGTGCGACTACAACAGAGAGTGATCAGGAGCAAGAAAAGCTATGATCGACCTTTGAGTACTTACGTGTTGAACCAGAATCTGCAGAAAGGAAGAGGCTGAGCAACGAGCTTTTGGAGAGAATCCAAGTTTGCTACTTTGCTAACGCCGGTAGGCAAAGCCATAGCCTGGGTTGTTGTTCCGCCAATGAGAGCTGGAGTTGCCTTGATGCACTTGCAAACTCTGTCAAGATCGGCAAGGGCAACGCCAGGGATCGGGCTGGAATATTTGTACGAAGCTCCAACCCACCATTGACAGAAGGCAAGGGGTGTGCCAAAGTCGTTCTTGATGGCGGCGATGACGGGATCAGAAGCAACGCATGAGACTTGCTTGACGTTGGTAGCAACAGGCTTCTTGGAGCTTGTAGTGCTGGTCTTCTTGGGAGAAGTGCTTGACTTCTTGGAGCTGGTAGATGCTACCTTCTTAGAACTGGTCGATGACTTCTTGGAGCTGGTCGACGTCTTCTTGGAGCTTGTGCTGGCTGCACGGGCGACAAGACCGGCATCGGTAGATTCAGCTGGCGGAATGATCGGAAGGACACCCTTGATCTCTCCTCTTGATTGGAGGGCTTCACGTCTTTCGACAACTGCGTTGCGTTTTTGGGCATAACCTGCCATCTGAGCCAGGTTTGTGAACCCGGCAGGAGCAGGAACCTATTGTGACCTCTGTTTAGTATTTGAGATGGATAGACTCTTCTCGAAGGAACTCACCGTAGTCGTGGACTGCATGGTCGTGGTCGAAGACTCGGTGACAGTCTGGGTGTATCTCTCGGTCTCGGTGTCTGTCAGGGTTGTACTCAAGGTAACTGATGTAGTGTACGTGTCGGTCCGGATAGGCATGGTTGTGGTTTCGAAAACAGTACGTGTGGTGGTCACGGAGCTGGTCACTTCGACAGGCGTGATGGTTTCCTGAGGGGTCTCAGTGACTGACACGGTTGCAGTACGAGTTGTGGTGGTCGCCAGGTCGATGGTTTCAATGTCTGCAGTGCTCTGGAGTGCATAGCGAGTGAAGCATTGAGTGTTGACAGTAGAAGTGAGATCTTGAGCAGCTGCAGCACCCAGAAGGGCCGCGAAAGAAAGCACCAAATGCATGTTGAGAGGAGCCAAAGAATGAATGAGTCTGTCGAAGAAGTGAACCTTGAGTGCGTGGTATGCCAGACTAGATATACCCAAGTCACGTTAATCATACTCAACTTCTCGGCTACTCACTATTGCATTGTTTGGGCTAGACATTGTACGACCTTCGCTCAGCGGCGGACATGACCGTAGCTCGAGCAAGAACCGATATGTTCACAGCCAGCCACAAGTCGATGGTCGGGTGAAGCATATACCAGTCCAATTTGAGCGTTTGTTGTCTTTGCGAGAACCCCTTCTCCACTTAGCATGTCTGCGTCGGACTTACCCTTGGTCTCAGATCCAGTTGGTCCAAACGGAGAAGTACCCGGCAGCTGGGCCTTCTAGGTTTGTGCCCGTTGTAGATGGGGGATCAGCTTATACACAACGGGCCTGAAGAGACGTTGAGCTGGAAGGACACTTAGGCACCGAAGTATCGTGTGAAAACGTTGAGCTGAAAGGACACTTAGGCACTGGAGTATCGTGTGAAGACGTTGAGCTGAGAGAGCACCTAAGCACTGAAGTCTCGTGTGAAGACGTTAAGCTAGGAGAGCACCTAGGCACAACGACACTGCGTGTCTCCGAAACTCCAAAGATCCGTCCTGGGTTGTTGTTCTGATGGAGCGAAGAACCAACCCTTCAAGTTCTACCAAGCTCGCCAGATCTTGCTTCCGAGATCCAAGCGGACAACGCGATTGACTACAATCAAATGCTCTTCCATTGTTATTCTTCGAGCTGCTCAAGTCTCATGTCTCCCTAGTCTTTGTGCCTATTGGAGAGCACGAGACAAAATGTTGTTCTGGATAGCGGCCGGTGTGGGGCGAGATGAAAGAGCGCAAGGATTCGTCGAACCCTTCAGCCAGAACAAGGGCCTGTACAAAAAAAAATCCAGATCCGTATGGTTGTGCATGCCAGTGACTGCTCGTCTCTGGAGCGTGTAAAAGATTTTGGAAGGATTCGAAAAACCGTGGACACCGTTTCTCCTGCGTCCAGAGATTGTTCCTTGGCACCTCCGCACCTCCCGCTCTCCTTTTGAGGGCAAAGCTCTTCCCTCCTCCGTGCCCCCACATTCCCGAACACCAAAAACCGTTCAATGAAGGTGTCTCGCTATGTCCGGAATGCGCGTTCGAGCCATCTTCCCCTTTGCGATAGGATCGCGGCGTAACGCTTGAACCAATTCGCCGGAGTTGACCGAAGTTCGCTCAGGTCAAAGCAATGTCGAATACAACCGCTGGGGCTGACCAACGTCGCCGTTTTCAGGTGCGGCTCTCTGAGTGTTTCGAATCAGCGCTCGCCGTTCGGCCTCTCTGAACGAACTATGGTCGAGTTTAATCTGAAGATACTGAACACACACGACTGCGAGAGTGATATAGGAACAGCATGATGACCTGCCTGGATTCTTTTCCTTCGTCCCTCGTTAATCCTTCCTGGCACCAAGCTGCGGTGGCCACTACTTTCCTGTTACCATGAAGGGCTCTCTTGCTTCATTGTTGACCTGGGTGGTCACGGCTAGTGCTGCCGATTCATTCGTTTACTCTTTCGACCAGCGAGATGTCAAACCTCTCAAGCCACAGCGTGCACCTATAATCGATCAACCACTGCGCAAACGAGAGGAGCCCGCTGATTACCAAAGCCACAACCATCTCTTCCCTGCCATTCACCCACACCTCAATAGAAGAGATGAGGTACATCTACATTCTAGACAGGACCATTCGCTGTTCTACACAAAAGATGGTGGTATCCGTATGTGGACTTCTCAACACATGCGGTCATAACCGAGCTGATTCAATTGCCTCTAAGAACTCCAAGATGCCGACATGGTGGCTACCCTGGATGCTACTTTCCACTGGGACGCCGTCATTCTGGATCATACTGCCTATGTCCAGAACGTGACTTGTCGAGAAGACCAAATGCGGATCAAGCTGGATTCAATGGGTAGTCTTACTGCTGCTAGAACGAACTGGACCGGAGACACCATTGTGTTTGTGAGCTCTGACAAGTCGTGTCATACCACCTATCCTGGCCAGTTTGGCTTCTTCAACACTTCGACGGTCTCATACGATCAGAATACATTGACTGCTACTGCAAAGGGCAGACAGATCTCAGTGGAACAAGCCATCAAAGAGTTCAACATAGTCTGGGGACAATGGGAAGCCGCCGGCAGTCCACAGACAGAGCAGCAAGTAGCACCTGGAGTCAAGATAGCCGCGGTGTCTCCCAGCACTTCCCGCACATCATCCACACGCACGACGTGAGTCCTACACACCGAGTTCGAGGGTGGTTTTCGCCTCAGAGTGTTACTGACGCTTGACAGATCGTCCTCGACATCACGCGTGTCTTCGCGTAGCACATCAAAGACCATCCCTCGGGTTTCGAGCAGCTCGTCACGCGCTTCCAGCTCCCGTGCGTCTACCTCTTCAAGTCGAAGCTCGACGAGATCAAGTGCTGCAAGCTCTACCAAGCCTCGTACCACGAGTTCGCGTACTTCATCCTCGTCGAGCGCCAGAAGTTCGAGCACCTCGAAGAGATCGAGTGCCACAAGTTCGCGAAAATCGAGCAGCACGAGTGCCCGCAGCGCCCTCAAATCCAGTACCGCGAGCTCTCGCAAAACGTCGAGTTCAAGTACCGCGAAGTCTTCAACCAAGTCGAGTGTTGCAAGTTCTCGCAGCTCGACAAAGTCCAGCATCACCACTTCACGTACCTCGGCCCAATCTTCCGCACAAAGCCCACGATCATCCACAAAATCCAGTGTTCTGAGCTCGCGTACTTCATCTAAACCCTCGACAACTTCCCTAAGCTCAACAAGGCCAAGCACTAAGAGTTCGACAAGCTCTGGAACATTGAGAGGCACAAGTCAGAGGTCATCCACATCCGTCGATCGACTCAAAGCCTTGGTAGCTCTTGCTCAATCCACCGCCACTCCATCATCAGCATCAGTCAATGGTACTCTAGCAGCCATACCAACCTTGTCCCTGACCGGAAACTCAATTTCGTCTCTGGCCAGAAACTCAACATCAAGAGAATCGTTTGAGACACTTGTACCACCAACTGGAACCGGCAAGTGTGGCGTTGTTCCAAGTCCAGTGCCTTCTGGTATATCGAAATACTTCTCACAGGTGGCTTGCGATAACAGTTTCGACAAACATGTTGATGACTTTTTCACCTATCTCAGAGATGTTGCCAATCTGAATGGAGCTTTGAGCAAATGGGCCCCGAACACCGGAATCAAATCGAGCGATATTCCTCAAGCCGGGACTACAACGGTACTCACTCGAAGAGGCCTTGAGAAACGAAGCATTGGTAGCTTCTTTTCAGGTGTGGTAAAGGTGTTCAAGTTCATTGTGGATGTGGTTGTTGCTGTTGTCAGGGCTGTCGTGACCGCAGTGCGCAATCTGGCCGAGTCTTTACTGCCCACTTGGAATCCCAGCGCATCTTTCACCATCCCGGTAAAACTTGCGCCACCCTCAAGTCTGTTGGATGATTGTCCTTGGGGAGATGGAGGTCTTGAACTCTGGTCGTGGTCACCTGAGGACGGAGGTGAGGCCATCGATCCCTTAAGCTTCGACACGCTGGCCAAGATGACCGGTGCCGATCAAATCTTGACCTTCGAGATCAACGGCGTCGAGCAATTGCCAGAACCTGGTGTCACTGTCTGGTGTGTTGATTGCGGCATCCACGGTTCAATCTACACGACGGGAGCAGCAACCTTTACCATCATCGGCCCGACACGCCTCAGCCTTCGTCTTCGCGGTGACCTGAATGCGAATGTGCAGATCGGCGTAGACGGCTTCTACAAATTCGAGCGCCCCGTCTTGGAGATTCCGTTGACGCCCGACATTGGTCTCCCTGGTTTCTCCATCCCTGGTGTCATCACTATTGGTCCATATCTGACTGTTGATCTTGTTGCGAAAATCGAAGTCGAGGCTGTGGGTCAGGTACTCGCTGGTGTCAACCTCGACTGGCCCGAAATGGGCATGTTCGTCGACTTCCTCCTGCCCGGATCTGCAAAGAGTTATGGCTTCTCTCCCATTGTCACGCCTGTTTTCAAGGCTTCGGGTGAGATTACGGCTACTGCATCACTTGGTATACCGATCGGTATCAACCTTGGTGTGAGTGTTCTTGACGGCATCTGGGAGGAGTCTCTCGCCCTTGTCAACACGCCCGCCGTCCAAGCTGTGGCCCAATATTCCGCCTCATATGACAATCAAGCAGGTGCTCAATCGGGCGGTGACGAATGTGCAGGCATCTATTTCTACAGCAACGTGGTCAATTCATTAGAGCTTGAGGTTCCTTTCGTGGGCGCGGTAAGTAAACCAGTCAACCAAAATCCTGGATATAGCTAATGCCGATATCATAGTTCGAATTGGGCAAGTGGGAAGGTCCAAAGTTCATTGAGGGCTGCGTCAGTGACAACGGCGTCACCACTGTCAGACAACAGGAACAGCCAGCAGTTGGAGGCAAAACCAGAGCTGGATGCGAGCTGGTCGACAATGTGTTCAGGAATCCAAAATTCGACAATGGTCTATCATACTGGACGCCCCTGGTTGGTCATGACAATGCCGATATGGGCGTGCAAGCAGAAGGCACAAACAGCGAACTGTAAGTCTAATCAAAACATTCTCCATGGGTGACTACTGCTGACGGTGCTCCAGATCTGTTCACAGACAGACCTATGGTGGTTATTACTGCGTCGCAGATGTCTGTGAAGGCTTCCCTATCTTCGGCACATGTCTACGTAGCGGCGAGTGTAGGGGTGGTTGCGACGCTGTTTGCCCGCAGCCGCAAGGACCGTGGATCTTCACCGTTTCTCAGGTGGTGGACCTCTGTACTTACTCACAGTACAACGCTTATGTGTCTGGTCGTCTGGAAAGATTCAATGACCGCACAAGTTGCAAAGTCAACAGATGGTTTGTGGAAGGTGCCGAGCCCAGCTCTGCATGGTACAAGGCAAGCATTCCATTTGGGGAGCAGATCTTGCCTAAAACGGCCAATAATCCTGGCAACTTGCCTATAGGCCAGCAAAAGACCATGGTGAGTCATACCTTCTCCAAGGCTGTGGATTCTTTGCGCTGTACTGACAAAGTCATTTCGTGTAGACTGTTATTACGATTCCAGCCAAGGACAACGCACCCTCGTACAAGATGAAGGTGGGAATTGAGGTGGAGTGCACATCTGACGACTTTGATGTGAGACTCGATGACTTTGTACTCGAGCCCGAGTAGGTTTCAGCAGCTGTTTCTGGGTTCATGTCACCTCGCTAACCAAGATCCGTAGTGCATCGGCGTTCCTAAAGCGCGATTTGCAAGCGCAACGACAGATGATTGTTCATCCTGATCTCGTTACATTCCACGACAACACCACTCTACAAGCAAGACAGTTGCCCACCATCCCAGAGGGTACTGCAATCCCTAATATTGCGGCTGGCGATTCCATGCCTGCCCTCGCAAAATCCCAAGCAGTGCCGGTAATCTCTGCAGGAAAGGCAATCCCGACCATCGCAGCCGCCAATGGTTTGCCCGCGCTTGATAAACCTCAGGCCGCACCCGTCATAGCCGAAGGCATGCCCGTCATTGCACCCTCGAACGCTGCCCCTGTGGTTGAGAGTACCCAGGCAGCGCCCGTGGTATCTGAAGGGCATGCCATCCCTACCATCGCAGCTGCAAACGCCGCACCAACTCTCCAGAGCACGCAAGCAGTGCCGGTGATCGGAGCTGCCAACGCTGCTCCAACATTACCACCCAACCTCGAAGCCCCATCATTCGACTATGTACCTGGCGGAAACCTTGCAGGAGGCACTTACACTCTCGGTGGAGCAGTCCCGACTGCAACTGCCGTCTTCATTGGTGAAAACAAGTACAAGTTCCCAACCTTCGAAGACATCATGAAGTCTGCGACTGTTGGTGTTGCTGGAGCAGTGCCCACAGCAGGATCCAGCGAACCATTCACCGGCTGGACTAGACTTGCCAATCTCGACACTCGACAAAAGTCGAGCCTTGCAGCGGCAGAAGATGGCAACTTCTACATGGTCGGCAACACTGGAGACACGTCTCCAGGCACGCAGTTCTACAGTGAAGATTCCATCGCCTTCAAGGACGAATCCGAGCGCATGTTCCATTACTATCCGGATACCATGTCAGCGTATGGTGTCTCTAGACTTCGTGCTTCGGAGGTGCTAGACACACCACTGGGTGCACAGCTCATCACGCTTGTACCGGTCGCCACCCCGGATGGAATAGTCGCGTATGTGGCGGCTGATACTGATGGCCACAACTATCTGTTGGCTTGGTGCACAGCGCCTAGGTGGCAGGGGTCCAAGGTTTTCTTGGTGAGCGATTATGAGAAGGGTTTACAGACTCTGTTGAGTGGTGAAGTGCAGTGGATTGTCACCGGTAACAATGTGACCGAGTGTGATCCTTTGGTTCTGACCAGTCAGGCGGGAGGTTTGGCACCTGTTTAGTAATGTTTAATGTTAGGAACCAAGACAGATCTTGTTACGATTTGAATGACTTCACTTGAACCAGATCATCTTTTCTTTTTTACAGTGCGAAGAGACACTCAGAACTAAGCCAATCCGTGAGTAACAATGTAGTCATCTGCGAAAGATTGGTCAGGGATTTGTCGAGTATATATAAGAGTCCAGCAGGTATAGAGGGATGGAGAGAGGAGAGAGTATTTGGTTTTGAGAAAGAAGAGAATAAGGGATATCGAAGTTAGTTAGAGGTATGATAAGGTAAGGTAGAGTTGTTTTCAAGTCTACCAACGAGCCAAAGGCACCCAGAATGCCGAGCAGATGCGATACGCAGCCGCCGGCAATGTAGACCATGTGATAGTCAATGCAAGGGCCTGGGTTCAGCGAGGTGCTTCGAGATAGGGCACCCCAGTGACCAGCACCGATGCCTGGACGAGGTGGATCTGCCCCAAGTGTACAGTCATAGCAGAGTGGGTAGCTATGGCGGGAACAAGAACCAGGTGTGGTCAAGTCAGAAGTCTACCTGCTATTCCTCTATAACAGGCACAAGCATCTGGTTGAAGCAGTTCCAGCAGCATGCAACAGATGATCGGTTTCCTGGTCGTCGATTCGCAGAGTGGTTATTTTACGGTCCAGGACACATCTGGACTGATGCATCCAGATCGGAATCCTGCACAGTCCGAAATTTTTGGTTCGAGCATGACGATCAACACAGCAATGTGCCATGCGCGAGGCTCGACGATTACACGTTGCGCAATTGTCGAAAGTGCTTGGATCGCTTCAGGCGTGTGCTGCGTACGGGTAGTGGTTCCGAAGGATGAAGTGTTCAGCCAGAGAACCCATTCGATGGCGAGAGGAACAGAGCCCAAAGAGTTGGGCTACGGTTGAGATATATTGAGTGACCATGCGACGGATGCTCGTCACACGTGTAACGAGCAGTCATCCTTCATAGTGTTGATGTTGCGGTGGAGGCTGGAATGCTGGAAACTCCATGAAGCTGTCCCACGTATCCGACGGGCCCAGCAAACCATCAATGTGTCCTTGATCCATGTGTGGGATGGTCATGTCATGTCCGACCATCATCTCATTCCAACCACCATCCACAGGCACTGACACTGGCATAGCCTGACCTGGCAGGACATAGCCATCGGCAACACCTCCCGATGAGGTCGACGGCATCTCTTGAGTCGTGAGATGGCGAAGAATATCGTGGACGGAAAGATGTGACATGAGAAAGTTTTGCTCCAGGCGAGAAATGAGCTTCTGGATTGAGGCTGAACCTTTTGCAGCGTGGATGGCGACATGTGCGTACTTGCTAAGTTCTTGGACAACTCGCTTCAGCAAGACAATGTGCTCATGTCTCTTCTGGGGTGTGTAATCTTGCGGGTTCATCAGAATATCGAGAGAGGTGTAAACTGCAGCCGCAACCGTAGAGGCTGAAACTGTCCAGACAAGTTTGTATACCCGCGCAACCGGAGCCAGGTAGCTATGAATGATACTCGTGGCTGATGCCATGGCTGCGTCGCGGCAACGATTCGATTCACTGCCAATGTTGCCCATGGCCAGAGTACGTGCGATGCTGAGCATCATAAAGTCGATAGCGTGGTTTATGAGATAACGTTGGAAGGTGATCCAGGAGTGAGTGGCTTCCCATTCTTCGTCGTCGATGTTTGCAGGAAATTTCGTCGACAAGTGCAGAGGTAGGTTCCGCTTGACAATCTCAATCTCTTCCAATGCTTTGATAAACTTGGAAGCATTTTGATGTGTGTTGACTTTGATGTAAATGTAGAAGATGTAAGACAAGCGGCACATGATGGATTGATAGACCAGTGGCGACGGGCTGGATGTGTGTGTCGGAGTTTCGAGGATCGCATCGTGGTTAGCCTCGTTCTCGGTCGAGAATTTGCAGCAGAAACTGGCTGGTGTGATGGATGGTGGACGAGACCAACTCCCTAGCCTGGACATGATCAAATTAGCTCTAGTTGCTCGCGACTGCGGAAGTGAGTCTCCACATACCAGTCTCGAATAACATATGTCCACCACACACGACGACCCAATTCGCGCTTCTCGAAAGTTGCCCATTCAGGTCTGACTCCCAGGCTTCGTGAGTGAGCGACCTCACTGCCCAGGCGGTGCATATCAAGACAACGCGCGATACTGGCCGCCCATCCGGTGAATAGCCATTCGCGCTGCGGTTCGCCGAAATTGGAGTGACAAAGAGTTAGTACCGACAGGGCTTGTACAATCCTCAAGGAAGGTGATCCAGAGCATCCGTAACGTTCGACTTCCTTCAGCGCGACTTCGTACCAGAGACGTGACGTGTGAACGGCATATCTCATCTCATCATGTTGCTGATATTGGTGGGGATTCAGCTGTGGCAGATCGGATATAGCAGGTACATCCTCCGGATCGATATAGAGCAGGCCACTCGCCAAAAGAGCAAAGTACAACGCAAGCCATGGTCGATCTTTGACGCCGAGAGCGACGCCACTGTGTATACCATTCCAAAACTCTTCATGTTCTGCGACAAACTCGGGCGCGTGCACGGCACCATGCAGCCAGCCCAAGTTACGTAAGGAGAATGTCACTAGCTGTTCGCTGATATCTCTAGAAGGCAGCAGGAGGAAGACGGGGTCGGTCGAGGGCTCGTACAGACGGTCGGCCATGTCTTTTTCCGACAGAGCGACAGGGTCCGAGTCGTGCGAGAGTTGTAGGTCGAACTGCTCAAGAGCGGGTACGAGGTCTTGGAAAGCGGGTATCGGCATTTGGTTCTGGCGATGCGACTCGGGTTTGCTGCCATGAGTGTGTCCGCACGGTTTGGAAAGGGCCAAGGCTGTTTCTAGCTCTGCGATTTGGGCCTGCAAGGCACAGCGTTCCTTGAGTAATTCATCGACTGTGCTGTCTTCGGTGTCTGCCGACATGCGGTCAACGGTGCTCGCCCTGACATGGTCAGTTGACGGTCATGTACACTACACAGTTCCACGACGCTGTGTTGAAGCCTGGACGTACACTGTAAGCATGCCCCGGACGCGGGTGATGGGCCGCTGGCACTCGTGGGCAAGATTCCGGCGCACACATGGCTTACACGGGATCTTTTTGTCGCACTTGATCTTCCTGCGGCTGCACTCGATGCACGACCGAGACACGCGCTGCGACGACCTGATGCTCTGTTCGTCCATTGTTGAATGCGAACGATGCAACGCAAGAAGGTCTTGCAAGCAAACAGAAGCGGATGCGAACAAGACCCAGGTGGCCGGCAAGGCTGTTGATCAAAGGTCAAAAAATCGTCCATCGTGCTGCCACCGTGCTTGGTTCGAAGCTCGGTCTTATTCGCTTGGCGACCCTTTGAGTGCTTGATTTGCAGATGATTGGATATGCTTTTGTCGCTTTGTTAGGCTAAATGGGGTCCCTCTTCGGCGCTTTACCCCTTTGGGTCTGCCGCCTCCGCCAGTGTTTTCGATGCTCCGAAAAAAGGTCCGTCATATGTCAGCAAATGGAGCGGTCATGGAGAGGAACTCACAAAGATGTTCGAGTCTTCCAATGGCAAAACACCAGACAAAGCAGACACGTTTGGAGGAACTTTTTGGGTGCAGAGATGCAGCTGTCTCTCTCCGCAGCTACCCCGCAAACTCACTCCACAGACAAGATTGTGGCTCCACGATCGGCTTCGGCAGGTGCTTTAATTGGACATGTCGGACCAGTTCGGGCGACTTGTCAGCGGCTCGCGCGGCGTGGCTGAGATGAAACTTTCGTTCCACGGTCCAACTTTATATCCACATGCGCTTCATCCAAGGGGTTCTCTTCCGGTGCATGAAGTAGAACGGAGTCGTGCTCCCCGAGCCGTGATTCGAGATGGCTTTCAAACATCGTGAACAGTTCTTGGTAACAGAAGAACGCAGTCAACGGCCCGTATCGGATGAGCAGAAGGTCGTTTGAGATGCTGCTGCCCCGCCGGAGCCAACCTCTTACACAAGGCGGACATCCTACCTGTTACAGCTCTCTCAACAGGTCCGCTTGTGGCGACCGACTTCGAAGGTTCTCGAGCAAGCAATCTGCTAGGGGGCAGATCCAAACGAATCTCCATAGCACAATCGAGCAAGTTTGGCGCAGCTGGGCTTGAGATACTGTGATTGATGACCATGGACATCCGTACCACTCAATCAATCCAGGTATTTCGAGTGGTCGTCCGTGCCTAATACCACCGCCGGCTCGACTCCACAAGCCTGTGACCGGTATACGGTAGGGCGATGTGCCTCACATCACGTCGACGGCGCAATCTCGTCGCAGAGAAATGAGCCGGAGTTACTGCGAGGGAGTAGAGTGGTCAGATTAGAGTTCGAATGCGACCGACCGTGGTTCACATAGTCGGGACCAGTTGAACCAATTTCGTGTGCGTTTCCCAACCGCAGAGTGCTAGAATTGGCCGTCGGCGCGAGATCCATGCTAGACGAGTCGGCTACAGTGTTTGCAAAATTCATCCCGACGCTGTTCTCGTCTTGACTGCAATTATCCACGTCTGTTTGGGAAGTCGAAATCCGAGACCAAGAGGTTACGCCCAAGTTTCGAGAACGCGAGATGGAGCGGTTCCAGTAGTTTGACTTGTGGTCCAGCGAGGCAGTCGCAGGGCGTTTTTGTGAATTTCCATGGTTGTTGCTTGTCGTTGAGCGAAAAGTGTTGTTGGAGTCATGACGCGTCGGAGCTTGCATTTGCTTGATCGAGCTGTGCGACCCCAGGCAACAACCCACCATCCATGTTCATCCTCGCCTGTTGCATTCTTTGGCAGCAAGAAAGAAAGAAGAGAAGAGAAGAGAAACAGGGATGGCAATTGAAATGTCTTTCTGCTGTCGCCAGAGCCCGGCCGAGTTTCTGTTGTCAAGGACATGCTCGGTTTGCACAAATTCGGCCGAAATAATGTCTGGAGTTTTGTGTAAAGCCCAAGGAAGAAGCAGGGTCGTACGCACAACTATGCTTCTCAAGCTAGATCTGCCTATACCGCTCGAACCGACGATGATGATCATGTGTAATTTGGTGAGTATCTTCGTGCATATGCAGGAAAGGCTGCTTGAGCTTTTGAGGTAGTTTGGTCTAAAGTGTGGTTGTACATGAGTGAAATCTCGGAAAATAGACATTCAAATCTCAAACATCCCTTGCTCTTGCTACTTCAATGACTGTTTCTCACGCCAACATAACACAACAGCGAAGAAATCAAAAAAGCAAGAAAGATGATGCCATCGGTCAAATGACGACGCTGATCTGTGAGATACACATGGAAGTTCTGTTCGTACCACTTTCGTCCTCGATCAAAAGGCAACTTGTGAACCGGTCCCGGGCACGCAAAAAGGAAGCACTATTCTCGTCTGATCAGATATCAGTTCTCGACAGCGAGAGCCTACGCCCACTCATTGTAATAGATTGCGGTTGTTCATTAGCAGGGGCAGCAGCCTTAAGACCACCATCACTGTACGTCTCGGACCTGGTCTCCGATCTTTGATCTACTTCCTCCTCAACTCGTCATCCAGAAATCTTAACACTGAAGAGACAGACCGACCGCCAGTACAGCAATGTTGACGTTGAACATTCTTCGATATCTTGGACGATTGTCTGTTCTGAATAACTGCGCGCCATGGATGCCTACAATATTGACATCCATGATTACTACCTCATGGCTAGAGCTCTTTCTTCAGAGTCAATGCAGGTGAGTGGCATCCAGGTTGTGTCAAGAGCATGAGGAAACCACGGTTGTTGACCTTGGTGAAGATGCGATTGAGGACGTAACCGATAAATCGCCTCTAAGCACTGCTAGCACGCTAAAGGCCCTGGACTCACAAGTGATCCCAGATGTAGCTAAAGATATAGGAGATGCGAATCTGCAAGAACAAATCAAAAACCGCCAAAGCATTCGCAGACAGGCCTCCAAAGCCAAGATTATTGACAACAGAAGGTGCATATGTATCGAAAGCACGCCGAGGGCCGTTGTTGGTCATGGTGATGAGAAAATGCATCCACATAAACCGGTTACTGAAAGCCTTCTTGAACGCGGTCAAACCGGTCTTCTTTTTCTTCTTTCCCTTTGCTGGGTCATGAAGCAAGACACGGTTCCGAAGGATGTGAATCTCTCTGGGGGTAAGAGTGCACGTCCAGGCAGGAATGTCGAGCAAGGGTAGAGTCAGGGAGGAAGAGGCCGAATACGAGGCCGCAGAAGCAGGTGAAGCCACCCGTGAAGACGAAGAACCAGGACCAACCAGCACAAGGCTTCCTTGTATCTGATGTGATCATCTGGAAAGATACTATGAGTCGCGATACCTAACCAGGACCCGATGCCATAATGCGGGATAGCTGGCAGCACAATCAAGGTCGTTCCTGGGAGATTTCGACAAAGTCAAAGTTGAGCGCTTGCCTTGTCCAATACCTTCGACCTTCGCATCCATGGCAGAGAGAAGCAGTCGTCGTTGAGACCGAGCGACAAACGACACCCTCGCAGCTTCCAGGAATTCCTTATCGGTCTGTGTGTACCGCCGGCTTCCGGCAAGCCCTCGGCGCGTCGCGTCATCTTCTTCAGCCCTGACGCTGAAGATCTTGGCAACCGACCCTCGGTCGATCAACAAGACGTCACTTTTGCAACCTCTGAATCGTGCCTGGCCTAACTACCCTCCTGGATCAAGACAGCTGCGCCAGATGATGTCCATCTATCCGACGATTGGGTCTTTCGTGGACATGAGCCAAAGAAGACAGTGTCTTGCGGTTCTCAGAAGACAGATGCCTGCCTTCCGCACGAAGCCTGTCTGTGTCTTGGCCTCGGAGCTCAACGTTCAAATTCGAGATGACGTCTAGTAGAGTTTCGGAAATGCCAAGTTGTCGTGGAAAAACAATGTTCAGCAAGAACAAGCTTGGAATTAGCTGAGTCTTCAGAGTGCCTCGGAGAGAGGCATGACGAGTGGTGCCTCGACCTTTCGAGTGTCCCGAGTTTGAAGTTCCCTGATATCATTGCGAGAGACATCCATTCTCTTCCATCTACCGCATTCTTCCACCAAACCAACAAAACTTCGACTGCCATGTCCGACAACGGATCAGGAACAACAGCAACGTCAAACCGCAAGCGCAATGGCTATCATGAGGCCGGCGACCCAGAAATGGCGGACAGCCCCAATGGAACCGATCAACAACCACTAGACACTGTCACATGGCGAGATCGCGTCGCTCACTTCACCTGGCCTTGGTTCGCATGCACAATGTCCACAGGAGCTCTCGCAGTAGTGCTGTCTAATACACCGAATCAATTCACTGGCCTACAAACCATCGGCAAAATCTTCTTCATCCTGGCTCTTGTTTTATTCCTCGCATTTACAGCCATCATCACCACTCGATTCATCTTGGTGCCGCAAAAGTTCCTTGCTTCGTTGCATCATCCGGTCGAATCGCTGTTTTTCGGAAGTTACTGGGTGACGGTTAGTCTTCTTCTCAACTGTATGCATCTGTACGGCGTACCAAACACGGGACCCTGGCTCATCAAGGCCCTTGAAATACTCTTCTGGATCTACTGTGCCGTGGTACTGGTTGTTGGCATTGGGCAATACTACATTCTATTCCAGATGGAGCGTCTCAAGGTCAACAACGCCATGCCTGCTTGGATCTTTCCAATTTATCCTCTGCTCGTGGTCGGCCCTCTGGCAAGCACCCTGGTCCCGACCCAGCCTCATTCAGCCGCGGTTCCGATTTGGGTCGGCGGAGTAATGCTCCAAGGTGTTGGATGGTGTGTTTCTCTCATGGTCTACGCAATCTACACACAGAGATTGATGGTTAGCGCCCTACCGGACCCCTCGACCCGGCCGGGTATGTTTGTGTCAGTAGGACCCGCTGGATACACTGCACAAGCCCTCATCGCTCTTGGCCGACAAGCTCCAGCACTGTTTGGCGATCGCGAAATGTTTGGTATCACGTCAATCCCTGTCGGAGATGTTATCAAGATTGTCGGAATCCTCGCTGGTTTCTTTGTAGTCTTGTTCTCCTTCTGGTTCTTCTGCGTGTCCACGGTCTCGGTTCTTGCAGGCGTCAAGCAGATGTCGTTCACATTGAACTGGTGGGCGTTCGTCTTTCCCAACGCCGGCCTCACACTGGCAGCGATCCAAGTTGGAGGTGCTTTGAGCAGCCCTGGCATCAACGGCATCTGCAGTGCTTTGACCATCGCGCTGGTCATCATGTGGATCATCTGTGCAATTGCACACATCCAGGCCGTGAGGAAAGGTCAAGTCATGTGGCCTGGAAAGGATGAGGACAAGACGATTAACGGTATCAGATGGGGAGCACATGCTGCGTAATGAGGCTGTCCAGTCGACTTCTTTTCTTGTATCTACATTTTCAATCACAACATTCTCTTATTGCTGTATACGTCTAGAACATCCTTTGCCAGAGTTGACCTAGGCAACACGCATCTCCTTGCAGATACAACCTGTAGACCCTATCGAATTGTTGTTGCTCGAGTAAGAGCACAAAGACACGACTTTTGGCCAGTCGGGAAAGAAACTTCGCCTAGCCGCAGTTCCACACAGGCCTGCACCAACGACCGAGCATTCTCATGTTTCACTCTCCCAGCAAGATAGACCGAACAGACTAACCACCAATATGCATGTAGGTGTCTGCAACAGGTACGGCGACCGGGAAAGACCACAGCCCAGAGCTGTGCTTTTCGTGACTCAATCCTTCCAAAACGGTCACCGCCGCCACTTCAAGCACTATGCCAAGACAGACTGTCTACATGATAAAGTCGCATAAGAGTCCAAAAGACAAACACACACACAAACTCTGCCATTCCCATCATTACTTCAACAATGCCAACCACTGTATCCGCCTGGATAGAGGAGCGCCGCAAGTCGCAGGAAAGATGGGAAAAAGACGCCGTCAAGAAAGAAGAAAACCTTCTCGTGATATCGGCTCTCGAGCCACTGCTGCACAACCAACTCTCCGGGCCTGCAACCGCGAAACGCATCAATGATATTCTCGCCCCTCGGTTGATTTCTGGCCTCCGAGCTGGTGTGGGCTTTGTTTGGGGCACTCTGGCCGACGCGACGAAACACTTGGGCGCAACGCATACGCAGCAATTGGTCGATGTACTCATTGCGATCAAGCAACTTCCAGACGTGGTCAATACAGCTGGATATGTGGTGACCTATCGTGGAGGGGTGATTTGGAGACAGATGCCCGATTGGGGCTGGATCTTCGCTGAACACGGTATAGGTATGTTGAACCCCTTGTTCCCGTCTATTTGGAGCTTGTCTAATCCGCAGCGCAGGCCTCAATTTCGACACCGAGTCCACATACGATGAGTGGCATTCTCAAGCTCCTGAGCTTCTCAACGCCACAACCTTTGTCGCAACTCTGATGGTGCAGAGCGAGATATTCCGAATAGGGATGTCATATTACGCCCACACGGCTCTGGAAGAGATTCTCGAGCCTTTCGACACCAGAGAGATGGCCGATGAGTGGAAAATGTACATTCCTCCCGCCGCGGCTTTTATCAGAATTTGTGGCGAGGTCTTGCATGATCTCTGTTTCAAGGAGCGGACTGCAGAGGAGATTCAATCGGTGGATATGAAACGGCTTACCGTTGAGAAGTGGCAAGTTTGGAAAGAGAGGTTTGCGGCACTGGCGGATCAGACGGATATCGATGACCGTTGTCGAGCTCTTGCAAGAGAGGCAGTAAAAGAGATGGAAAACATCGAGCAGAGAGTGTAAATAGGGGATAGCAAATTCTTTATGTAATCTGGTGGTTTTTGCAAAAGGGACTGGACTATACCTGAACAGTAAGAAAGCTAAGAGTATATCCAACTCCACAGCCATCGCCATAGTGAACGATCAAGTGATACCGAGGGTCGTCAGACGTCGGATATCTGACATTCCTATGAATCTGGGTCAGCGATGCCATATACTTGTCACCAGAACATCCACTTACTGGATCTCGGCCCAAGCAGCCCACTCAGGGCAATTCGCTAGAACTGTATCCGTGATTGCATGGCAGACGGTGTATCCAAGACGATCAGTGGCTCCACCCGAAGGAAAGATGATCTGGTGAGGAGAAATCATGTTGGGACTAAACTAAGCGTTAGTGGAATCCGTAGAGAATGTGGACTGGATGGATTGAGGGTAGAGTTCCAAAGGACTGTTTATGGAGTTCGTCCTTGCTTAGAGCTTAGTATATGTCTGTGGGTGATGCGAGGGCCATTTCTCTTTATAAGTGTATGCTAAAGTTACATATAGGCACACTCGTGCCTATAAACAATAAAAGCGCGCATGATACCGCTTTTTCGACCGAGACACACGTTCCTCAACACACGAGAACTCGTTGCTATATCGAGCCCCTCCTCTGCGAACAATGAAAATGTATCTCAGACTTCAGTTCCCGACAAGACAGATATGAAACCTTGTGGCATTGTTCTCTGAGACTGATACTGTACACCATGTAAGCGCATCTGCCGAGAGCAGGCAGGGAAGTGGTTAAAGAAAGATAGGAGTGTTTAGAATAGCCCATGACTGATGCTGATGAGAAGATCAATGGAAAGATTAGAGAGATTGCAAAGAAGAGAGGGTTCTCGATGGCTGTGATTGTTGTTACACATGTCCAGTCGAACCCATTCATCAGCGCACCCGATCTAGGGTTGAGCTCGAGCAAGAGGGTCGATGAGGCGATCGAGGCTTATACATTTGAGTTGTCGGCGGAGGACGTGGAGAGGATTGATGAGTTGCATTTTCCTAGAAATGTCATTTGGTATGCTTGCTCGATTCTGGTGTGAAGTATCACAATTCCTCATGTTCCATTCGATTGAGCTATCCATGATTCTCTCCAGATTTCCCTAGAGACCCCTTCGAACCGCTTGCATCTCCCTCTTTCGCTTTGGCTATCGATCTCGTGTACTTCCTATCCGCTCTCTGGCCCCTCCTCTGCTCTATCAACATGCGCAGCAATGCCCTCATCTCTTTCAATCCACCCACCATATCCTGGTCAAACCTTTCTCTTCTCCCGAAAAATCCCGTCAAGCTTCCAAACCATGAATTGTTATCTTCAATGAGTGTACTTGCTGTCGCGGCTGAGAGGTGTGCTTTGGAAATTGATGCGTGGATGGCGCGAAGGAGGGGATGAATATCTTGGACCTTGTTGACAAGTTTTGCTTTTCTCTCTAGCGGGGTGAGCTTTTCGGCTTTCAAGAGAGGATTTGGGTAGGTCATGAAGGGTAGAGACCAGAGAACGAAGCCTTTCAACACGGATAGTCGTCGGGTGTTTGCGAGCGCATTCTTGTTAATAGTCGAGACGTTTTTCGTCGGGCGATAGTCATCCCCCGAGTCTGACAAGCTGCTGCTTTTGTCGAAGAGAACGCCCCAAGCTTTGCCCAGAGCCCCGAGATGCTCGTCACGGAGTTTGTCGAGCTCTGTCGCAATGTCGGTAAAATCTCCTGCGACGCGTTTGAGGAAATCCTTCCGTGACATGGTTTCCCGATAGTACTGAAAACCTGCTGCCACGCCGATCATGAACTCGTGCTCGTGATCGAGGTAACCGAGTTCATGTTGTGTGCCCGTCCAAAATCTGTCCTTGTTGACATCCCGTTTTGTCACGTGGGTTTCCAGCCAGCTTGTAATGTCGATGAGATGCTCGAAGGCGTCGTGGCGTGTTCGATATATAGAAACCCATGGCAGTGAATCCCAGCGTGTAGTCGAGTGATTTGAGTAGCGAGAGGTCCGCTCAAGCAAGGGATGATCTTGCTTTGACTGTGCGGAGATGTCGGTGTATAAGGCATGTACCTCTTCCTTGATATCCTCCAGTGAATCCAAAATCTCATCCACAGCATCAGGGTTCTCAGAAAATGCAAACGCGATATCAAGTATAGCATGACGGATTGAATTATCGCGTATCGTCACTTCCGATCCTGGCAGCCTGCTACAATCCAGAATATTCGGAACCATAGGTAGCTTGCAAAATTGACGTCTAACATCGACATCGAGTGACTCGCGCTGCAGCGTCCACGCCGTCTTTGCAACAGACCTCAAAATCGGTCCAGAGTGAGAAAACAGAGGAATGCCGAACCAGGACTTCAAGAGATTCGCTAGAGCCAGGAGAAAGATGAACATCGCCTTTTTCGAAAAGGCGTGTTGATAAGCCCGTCCCAGAATCGACTTGCTGCGGCGTCGTGTGCTGCTTGACGCTTCCCTAAATATCCTCGTCCGTAGTCTGCCAGGTCGCGAACACAATCGAGAGTGAGAGCGAGACGCGCCTAGTTCCACAATCTTGCCATTGCGGGCGTGAAGACGTCTGTTCCGAGATCCATTGTCGCCATCATTGTGATCAGGAGTGTGGCAGTCCATACTTCCAGTATATCGGCTCCTCGGTGCTGTTGTTGTGGAAAGAGAAGAGGCAACTTCGGCGAGTTCCTGCCATCGAGGTTTTGCATTCCTTAGACCATGTGTGTCTGACTCAGCTGCATAGTTATCAAATCCCGTACTGGGCCAGTGTGCCATTTTCTCTGAGCTTTTCGTAAATTGTGTTGACAGCGACAAGTACTGTTCTGATGGGAGACCATTCAGCAAAGACACTAATACTTGATTGTTAGTATAATCCGAAAGCAGTCGTTTTTGCGACTTCCGAATGCGGAAAACATGTGTGACCAGTGCTGAAGCCAGTTTCCCTATGTGGGCGTCTGCATTCCACACGATTTCCGAGACAGGTGTCTCAACTGACACTGAGCCGGAACAGAGGTGTTGCAGTTGAAAACCAATGGAGTCGCAGCTAGGCACCAAGAGTCAATGACCAAGCACGGGCTAGACTGACAGGACAGCAAAGTGTCGAGAAACACTCGGGTCTTGGACGTCCCTCTAAGAAACGAAGGGAAATAAGTGATGTTCTTCCGGGCGAAGCGAAGGTATAGGAACCACCAAGCGAGGAGAGTTAGTGACACGAGTACGATCAAAGCAAGAGAGCTACAGGGCGACACGGCGACATGGCTGATCTGACGACGGGCGACAGCAAAAATGTCTGGTTGGAGCAAACATGTCTGTAATGTTGGACAATGGAAGTTCAGACAGATGGAGGGGTCCAAGGGTCGTCCCTGCCAAGAAAGTCGCCAAAACCACCCCTGGGCGCCTGGCTCCTTCCCTTTCCCAAGACGAAGCGCCATGTTTGTCCAAAACCGAGTCTTGATGTTTAAACAAATATCGGGCGGAGGGAAGATGGTGAATTTGGAATGGCATTCTCGAAAACGGTGGGGTTTGAGATGAGCATTTGATGGACAGACTCGAGGAGATCTCGATGCGGATTTCAGACTTGGGTCCAGGCCCTCGCGCGTTGATGCTGTTGAAAGGCTAAAGTGGTAGTCTGTCCGAGCAGGTTGCACTGGTCGCACTGTATGGGCCGACGTCTGGTGCTCACAGCTGTCGGCATGGAGTGAGTGTTTACGATGACGGACATGGCGGTAGACAGGAGCTCGAAAAAGAGAGCGCGGCCAGAGGCAGTCTCTCCCAATGGCAGCGAAGAGCAGACGCTCACGACGGCAAACATGCCCATCCGCACGGCCAAAGACCAGCAGCTCGTCGACCTGAGCCTCGTCGACTTTCTGCAACACGACGCGCGCCCGACGTGCATCGTCGACACGTCGGCAGGCTACATTGCCTACCGCAATCCCGCCCTCGAACGCCTGCTCGCCGGCCCCTGGAACCTGCAACACTTTCGCGAATGGGCCACGACTACGCTGAAGCCTTCTACCCACGCCGCCAGCTACCGAGGAAGAGCGTGGAACTGCACCCTGCAAAACCACAAATGGCTCGTCGCCTGCGCCCACGAAGATGCCCCCGCCGCACCCGCTGCGCCCGTCGCTCCAGCACCTCCGACGTCTCTAGCACCCCCAGCACCCCCGGCACCTCCACCACCGCCTCGCACGTCGTCGCAGAACAGCACGACCACGGGCACGTCGTCGTCGGACTCGCGGCGGCACTCGGTGGCGTCGTCGTCGTGGCGCACCGTGTCGGATGAAGGCGGGCAGCGCTACCTCGACTGGACGCGCGCGCCGTATCCCGCCATGTCGGCGCACATGCATCTGGTGCGCAACTTTCCCTGGCAAGACACGCCCATCGGCAGCATCCACTTCTGGCCCGACGCGCTGCGCCAGGCCGTCCTCTCGGCCATGGCCAACCCGGACCCGCGCCTGCTGCTCTGGGGCGACGACCACATCATGATCTACAACGAGGCCTGCATCTCCATGTTCGGCGCCCGACACCCGCGCGCCCTGGGCTCGCGGGCCGAAGACACGTGGTCCGACATCTGGCCCGACCTGCACCACCTGATCAAATACGTCCAGGTCGAGGGACGGGGCACGCGGCTGAACAAGCTGCCCCTGGTCATGGAGCGCAACGGCTACCCCGAGGACACGTACTGGTCTTTTAATCTGATTCCAGTCGTCGGCTCCCTCGGCGCCACCATCGGCATCATCGACGAGTTCTCCGAAGTCACGGACCAGGTTGTCAGCGACCGTCGCAGAGACGCCATTGTCAAGATCAACTCGGCCACTGCCCGCGTCAACAGCGTCAAGGAGCTGTGGTTCGAGTTCCTCGAGGCCCTCGAGCCGTGCAAGGACGACATTCCCTACGCCCTGCTCCACACCACCCACGCCGCCGCCGACCCGTCAGTTCCCGACACGCTCTCGTCTTCTTCGGGCCACAGCCCCCAGCGCTACGCCCTCGAAGGCTCGATAGGTCTCGCTGCCGGCCATCCTGCCGTGCCCCTGACTTTCGATCTCGCCGACTGCGCCAACGACCCGAGTCCTCTCACTCGTGCCTGCTACAAGGCATGGAAGACGGACGATGTCGTCGTCTTGCAGCTCAAAGATGGCAGTCTGCCACAAGTCCTCAACCAAGGCGTCCCCGGCCGAGCCTCGGGCGACAAGGTCGAAACAGTCTGTGTCGTTCCCCTGCCAGACATGTTTGGTCACCAGACCATGGCCTTCTTGACTCTGGCAATGACGCCGCGTCGACCCTATGATCCAGAGGCCGCCATGTTTGCTTACTATCTGCGCGACATTCTGGTCAAGTCTGCCTCGGCCATTTGCCTTCCCGACGAACAACGACGCGCCCGCCAGAAGTTTGAGCAGATCGAAGCCTCCTTGGCCCAACAACTGCGTGCCACAGCCCTCGAGGCAGAACGCCTGGAGAGCCGTTATGCACTCATGGCCCAGCTCGCTCCCGTAGGCATGTACGCCATCACTCCAGACTCTCGCACCACCTTCCACAACAAAGCCTATCTCGACATTACCGGCATAACCGAAGAGTCCATCGAAGCCCAGACCGATCCCTTGGAGTACCTACACCTCGACGACCGCGAAAGAGTCTTGAGCGCTTGGATTCAGTGTCTCGAGGAGAAGCAGCCATTCACCATTGAATACCGCGTGACTCGCCCGTGGTCTTTTACAGACCCCATCTCGGGAGAAACCTTGCACGGTGACACTTGGGTCTTGGCCACTGCAGCACCAGAACTCGACGAAGATGGTAACATCATCCACATCCAGGGATGGTTGCTCGACGTCAGTGACCGCAAGTATCACGAAAGGTCTCGCATCCAACAGATCGAAGTCGAACAGTCAGAAACGAGATTCGCACGCCTGGCTGCAGACGCGCCTTTGGGCATGTATCTCTTGAAGCCTACCGGTGAGCCCTTGTATCTCAACGAAGCATACTTCGAGATACTCGGCTTCACCAGGGAAGAGTTTGAGGAAGCCCAGCGGCGAGGCTTGGGATGGGGTGATAGAATCCACGACGATGATCGAGCCAAGGTTGGCGAGGCGTGGCTAGCACTGGCTCAGCAAGGCATACCGCTGAATCTAGAGTATCGCATCAAAAAGCCATGGAAGTACATTGACGAGGCGAGTGGTCTCGAGATGACGGGCGAAACTTGGCTACAAGGTACGGCCATAGCTGAGATTGGCATCGACGGTTCAGTGGTTGCGATACAAGGGTTTGTCACGGAAATATCCATGAAAAAGGCTTCGGAACGTCTACTCAGCGA
The DNA here is from genome assembly GCA_019677095.1 of Aureobasidium sp. SLJ-2021a. Classification (NCBI taxonomy): domain Eukaryota; kingdom Fungi; phylum Ascomycota; class Dothideomycetes; order Dothideales; family Saccotheciaceae; genus Aureobasidium; species Aureobasidium sp. SLJ-2021a. The sequence goes on along the minus strand of JAHRBU010000062.1, from coordinate 24,244 downwards.
ACGACTGGAAGATGCACTCGAACACAAGCGTCAAGCTGACCGCTTTATCGACATGACCTCCCACGAAATGCGCAATCCTTTGAGCGCAATTCTACAATCTGCCGATGGTATTCTGACGACTCTCGAGAACAACAATCGCTTAGGTATCACGTCTGGACCAACGTCTTTGAGTGGTGATGTCCTCGAGACTGTGCTTGATTCGGCGCAAACCATCATCCTTTGCGCTCAGCATCAAGGTCGCATTGTTGATGACATCTTGACCTTGAGCAAGCTCGACTCGAATCTACTCGTCGTGTCACCCGACACTGTCGACATGCCAGGCTTGATGGAGAAATGTTTCAAGATGCACGAAGCAGAACTCATAAGAGCGCAGATTGCCATCAGTCTTCGAGTCCATCAGGGCTTCCGTAATCTGGCCGTTGGCAAAGTCATGCTTGATTCCAGCCGTCTACTGCAGGTCATCATCAACCTCCTCACCAACGCCATCAAGTTTACCCGATTCGCCAGCCACAAGGAAATCACAGTTCATTTGGACGCTTCGTTGACCCGACCGAAGGTCGGAATGTATGGAGCTCCCTATGTTCCCTTCCGCGCAAACAGGCCCGAACACCACTTCACCGCAGAATGGGGAACCGGCGACGAAATCTTCTTATCACTATCAGTCCAGGACAGCGGAAAGGGTATGAATGATGAAGAGCTGAAGCTGCTCTTCAACCGCTTCTCACAAGCCAGTCCCAAAACGTACAAGCAATATGGAGGCAGTGGTCTGGGTCTGTTCATCTCGAGGGAACTGACGGACCTTCAAGATGGCCAGATTGGTGTACACAGCGAGCCCGACAAGGGCAGTACATTCAGCTTCTACATCAAAGCAAGAAGAGCAGTCGATGATGACGAAACCCTGGGAGAAGGAACACTGACAACCCCGACACTCAACACACCTGTCACTTATACCCGCGATCCTGCTTCCAACTCCTCACAAATCAATCTAGACAACCACCCACACGACAAGACACAGAATGTCATTCGCAAAATGTCCGCTGTGGCCACCGACTACACCGAAGAGAAACCACACCTCCATGTCCTGGTCGTAGAGGACAATGTTATCAATCAACGAGTAAGCATTTCGAGACGCCGTATCCTTTCCTTTCTAACCTTTCCTTCACAGGTCATGTCTCAACAACTCCGCCGATTGGGCTGTACAGTCCACCTCGCAAATCACGGTCTCGAAGCGCTCGAGTTTCTCCGCAAAACCTCCTTCTGGGCCTCCCAACATGCCTCAACACAAAATCGCGACGAAGCACCGAGCCCTAGAACGACACCGCGCTCAGATATCATTCCACTGTCTGTCGTCCTCATGGACTTGGAAATGCCTGTCCTCGGCGGGCTGGAAACAGTAAAGAAAATCAGGAGTCTGCAGAGCGAAGGCGCCATCATCGGACATGTCCCCGTCATTGCGGTGACAGCAAACGCAAGGAGCGAACAAATCGCCGTCGCTATCGATCACGGTATGGACAGTGTGGTGACGAAACCGTTCAGGATCCCGGAACTGGTGCCCCAGATGGAGGGCTTGGTCAAGAGAGTGCAACAAGGCAGGACCGGCAGAAAGTCTGTCGTGAGAGTTTGAGTGGCTTTCTCTTCTTGTATGGTGCGATGATTTGTATTGGTTTTTGATGTAGTGACGGCGCTGTTTTCTTTTTACACGAGCAGCATGTTGGGTGGGCTTTTTTGTTTTGGAGATACCATTTGGGAGGGGCTTGGGTCGAGCATGGAGTCTTTGATTTTGTTTCGTCAGAACGTAATAGCTATGAGTATATACGGCCACAGTGCCTCTCTCATCTACATCTTTCTCTTACTTTGACTTGATAGTGTTTTCTAACTTCGTTGCTACCATTACAGCTTGCGGCTGGGTTTTGCTTGGCATTTCCCGACAGCTGCCAGCGCGCCTCGGTCGTTTTTCAGCCTTTTACGCAGTACCACTTTGCGACCGAGTCCACGACAAATGCTGCATTCTGTTTTAGCAATGCGCACCACTGCGATTGTCGCGTCCATCTCGCATACCTGATGGTTGTATCTTCTTTCCCCGTGAATGAGTGCTGGGTCGCCAGCGCCATGTCACGTTCAAGCGCACCAGTGACTGGAACGATGTGATCTTGCATCGGCCACTGCCTGTTCCTCGGCGGGGAATATACGCAAGACGACCATACAAAAGTGAAGGGCACCGCGCAGGACTCCTGGGACTGGATCTTGCTCTACCATCACGATGTTGGTTCCGAAGGTGGCTTGGCCGATTATTCTCGCAAAGCTGGAGACGACAGGAGTTCGCACTTCGGTGGATTCCAGTCGTCAGCTCTGGGTTTTCTACTCATTACATGGTACTAGAAAGAACTCCTTGGATGGCATTCCTCTTGGGATGTTGTGAAATCGAATGCGATAATCGAGTGGATCAGGTCTTTCGCCAGGAACAGGCCCTGTTCGCTAAGATTTCACCAAGCCCGCAGCTGCACGTGGATGTATTATTCACCACCACTAGAAGTGAGCACATTATGCTCTTTTGCCCTTGGAGGAAGAATTTGTGACTTCACCCAGAACGCGGACAAGTATTTCTTCGTATACTGATGTTACATCTCTTCGACGAAGTCATCGAAATTGTTCCTCGATTCATCGTCCTCGAGAACATATCTTCTCGACTTCGATCAATCATCTCACTCGTCGACAACGACCATGTGTCAAAAGGACGTCGACAAGCAACTCAGGATGTTTGCTCAGCTATGGGACAGCGTCTTGCAATGTGAAGCAGCCAGAATCCTCTCAAAGTGCGCATCCGATGAACCCGGGCATCGCGTCCATCGACTTCACAATCTTCAAAATCAGCGATCGGACGCGAAAATACTCGGCGCCAACCAGAGCTTGCTCAAGTCGCTGGACAGTCTTCGCCAGACAACCCAACACTACCTGAACACTTCGCAACTGGCCTCTGGGAAAGCTGTCATTCCGCAATCTTCGAATACAGTGAGTCCAGCGCGTCCTTCAACGCCTTTGGGGCGATATTCAGAGTCTAGGCGACACGACACCAAGCGAGATGATGAGAAAGAGTTTGATTTTGCGGATGTTTTCGATGTGGAAGGATGTACGAAAGAGCTCAAGTCGTTGGGGTTGGGTGGAAGGTAAAGGGGCTGTAAAAGACTCATTTGAGAGTCAGAACATGGAACGCAAAAGAAAGAAAGAAGGAAAACTACAAAACAGGGACATGACAGAGACGCTCATCTATACCAGGACGCACGCGCGCATGTCCATGTAAGTCGTTGACCTCTTCCTTCTTCGTTACCTGACAAATCTTCTCGCAATGTTACATAGATGGAGTCGAGACGAGAACAAAACAATCCTGATTGTAGCAACAACTCGCCGCAATCAACAACAGAAGTTGGTCATATCCACGAGGAAATGTATGTTTCGAGGTCGCAGACTGCCACCCACGTGGCTAAGTATTTGTTTCGTCACAACCGAGAAATGCGATAATTTCAAGGGCAGAAATCTGACGTTCCGCATACCACCTCAACATTTGAGGGAGTTTCTACCTATGAGAGTTTTCGTAGCCTTCCGAACCCAAGTATAAGAACCTTCACCTCTTCCCGCATCTCCTTCTCTCCTTCGTCTTCGTCCTCGTCCGTCTGTTACCACTCCACAAACAAACAGCAGCACCAGAACCCAGACACCAAACCTCTTCATCCGAAGCCTCTACACACATCCATTCATCATGCCTTCCACAACAGCACACGTCTTTTCCAACGACAGCAGCGCCCGCGACTTTCGCCGTGCTGTCCGCAGTCAAGTCGCCTACAGACACGAATACGCAGTCCCCAGAGGAGCAGGCCCCAGCGCCCAACAAGTGCAACGCGCATATCTCAGATACCGCCGCAGCCAGCAACAAGAAGAACAAAACAGAGGACACGAGAACAACGGCTCGCAACAGCAGCAGCAACACACTCCTCCTCCGCCACCATACACACCCTTCTCTCCCGAAAACACACCTGCTGCTGCTGCAATGCTACCACCACCGTACTCACCCCCTCACGCCGTCCGCGAACCACTACTCCACCAACACTCGCCCACCGCACACTTGACACGCCTGCTGCACCTCCACGCACTGAGCCCTCCTCTCCCGCCCGCGTATTCCGAAGCCGTGGCCGAGGCCGCCGCACACCCACCACTCCACAAACAGGTTGTTGCCGCCGCCGCATCGGCCCATCAAACCATGACTGCCATATTCGCTGGTTCCACGACGCGCACGCCGAGAAGAGAATTGCACGATACAGCTGTCCAAGCACTTAGCTTGGTGGTTGGGGATCATGGGATGGAATTACCTCCGAGACCGAAGAAGACAGGTTTCTTGGAGAGGATGAAGGGAAGGGTGTAGTCCACTGCAAGCAAGGAATTCCACTACTCTTTTACCTTGAGAAAAAGGTTTTTTTTAATGAGAGTGGAAGGTGGCTACATACACTTAGATAGAAGGACTGAAGAAAAACAAGTTCATCTGTCGCAATTTTTGACTTTTTGACTTGAGATGTGCGATTCCCGTGTGATTGGGTCGTGAAATGTGTGATTATAGGGATACACGATGGGTTAAAGGGTCAAGAGGGGAGCGGTTTTCGTCCTGTGAGTATAGGTAAGGATCGCAACTGTGTATGTTTGGGTTGGAAATATCCAGGTATCATACAAGTCACCGACTTGACGTTGCTAAGAATCTCGATACCGCCGGCTTACGGGGAGACACATTCATCGTCGCACTGGGGATGCTGTGTCATATTACAGAGAGAAAGCCAAATCAACGTGTAGCATAGGTGCCATCTCCATCTCTGTCGTGTTGTTCTATGCTAGACGGATTTGATCATTGCTTTTTCGCCTTACCCGGCAGAGAGAACATTGTGGAGAGCGGCGTGTGTATTGGAAAAAAGCAGTTTGATATGTTCATAACGATCTACAAATATCAACATAGCTATGGTAAGAATACCAAAAACGAAGACCAACAAGACGCCATAGCCATGCACAACAAGAAAAACCAACCAGAAACATGAGAAGAGAAGAAAAGGAGAGTGGTGATGCCCAAAGAGAATTCAAGCATCCTCCACGATGCGGATGTGACCGTCGTTGCCCTTGGCGATGTGTTCACCATAGACGTACTCGGCAGTAGCCTTTAGAAGATCACTAGGCTGTGTATCGCCAACAGCAAAGGATATCCTATCCGAAGGACCCATGCCATCAGCCAACACATAAAGAGGCATCAATAGTCAGATGCCAGTCTTTCTGAGCACCGAAGCTGCCATCCAGGGCCATCCTAGCACGGTGCTGTTGCTTGTTGTCAGCAACCGAATGCGAGATGTTAAGAAAGTGGGGCGGGAAGCTTACACGTAGAAAGGGATAAAAGCAGCTGCGGTGCGGATAGTGCGTCGCATGAGGATGGAGTTGTCGTGAGCGTGTGGAAGCAGAGTAGAGGTGTTGCGAGCGTAGGGATGTTCTTCGCGGATCAAATTCCTCAAAGTGCGGAAGAAAGTGCGGGATTGGGTTGGTCTGAATGCCATTGTTGGTGTTTGTGGAGTTTGTTGTTGTGGAGTGTGGAGATGATCTTTTTTTATCTGAGAGATCGAAGAGTGGAGAGTTGTTGTTTGAGTGGAGAGGAGATGTTATTGTTGTTGGTGATGGTGGATGATGGATGAGGAAAAGGTTACACAAGAATAGAGATGTGGTATACTTATAGAAGGATGGTCTAGATACCATGTTTGGCAATGGCATATGTTTTCGGGATTCACAGCAGTGGTTCACTCACGCACCCGGTTTACCACGTTCGTTTGGCAGGTATCACCAGATCAGCAGATGACAGGCGACGCATCCCATCCGACTGTTTCCTTCGTATTGCCAAATAGAAAGGCGCATTTGACAGCTCCAAAACCTGGGGATATCGGAAGGCTGCGGCACGTAAGCCGCGGAGTGTTGGTACGGCATGCGAAGATTAGGTAGAAAAGACGGAAGGCGATGGAAGGATTACAGACAGCGTGATGGATGAGGTGACAGGACCCGAAAACTGGTGATGAACGGCGTGAGTTGTGCTCCGTGCGCGCTTTTGTGGTGTGATGTGCCAAGCCAAACTTCGCGAACCGCCGACATTCTCCTCGTGAACTCCAGCGACATCCGTAACAACATCTTCCTTGTTTCGTACCTCTAACGTTTGGACGTCATCGGAGCGACTTGACACAGCCGAGAGTCCTTGGTTTCAAGAGACTGCCGCCGCCAGGCAACTTTGCGGATGTTGCTGTACTGTACCACGTCGCAACTTGAACCATCAACACAAGATTCAACATGAAGAATCATACACGCCAGTTCTTCCAATGACTGCCAGCTGGAACTATCTGGAAACCGACTAACCCTGACAGAAAACAAACAGCCCAGATCAATTCAACACCGACTGGTCGTATTTCTTCTCCTTGACACTCCTCCAATCCATCGTAACGCTACCTGCAATCGTCAAGCAGGAAATTGCAACAGCCAAATACCAAGTCTGCGCCGCACTTCTATCCACCGCATACACGAGATTCGCCATATTCTCTGGCGCAACCAGATTGTCCGTGTCCGTCGAACCTCTAGATCCAACGCTCACAGCATCGGAGACGCGGTAGACTAAGGACATAGACCAAGACGACTGAACCGACGACGAGTAATCCAGTCAGTCTTGTTGGATATCAAGACTTGTCCTCGGCCGCTTTCTGCTGCTCGGGAGAGACATTCCCGGAGATCTTGAAAGTTTCCATTGTCCGCTTTGAATGCTCTGCTGGTTGCTCCTGAGTCTCTCTGTAGCTGTTGGACACTCGGTGGGAGTATTGAGTGACATGACTTCGCTCAGTGTGAAAGGAAGAGAAGGGATGAACCAATCGTTTCCTTGCCAGACGAACACTTATCACGGCTGTTCGGGAGTCGGGTAACTGATTCCGGAGCCATGAGATCTTCTTATCTGTTATATTGCGGCGCACTTTCACACGTCTAAATGGTCGTTCACTGGAATTATAGCGAACTGAAAGTACTACTAAAATCGAGATAAGCAGGATTTAAACGACGTGCCTGACTAAGCCGAATACTGCAGGTACCTTGATGTGCTCATATTTTATCTGTAGATCATCGTGTGAGTAGACACATTCACATCCTGCTGGAAGCCGAAGCCTCCAGTAACGGATCCGTCTCGGTAGGCTCCTGCTCCACACTCTCCCCCTTCTTCTCATTCTGGTGGAACATGATGGCCATGACCAACAACGCCCCCTGCAAAACACCCGTCACACAATACACAAACCAAGTGCTCCAACCCTCCCAACCAACCCTCAACCACAAACTGAATGCAAACACAAACGCTCCAGGCACTTGGATAAGCATAGTCACAATGCTGAGCGACAGCACTTGCTTGGCTTTCCAGGTAGTGTAGAGTTGGGGGATGTATTGTACGGAAGAGAAAATCGCGGCAAGAATGCCGAGGAAGTTTGCCCAGCTGAGGAGGTGCGAGGGCAGGCGGTAGAGGAAGAGTGTTGAGATGAGACCGACGAGGAGGAGAGCAATTAAAGAAGTCACGCCAACGATGACGGCGTCGCGTTTGCGGGGTGTGTCTGGGGGCAGGTGCTCAGGCGGCGGGTTGGCAAAGGCATCTCTGGGGAAGAAGACCAGGAAGAGCACCATACTAGATTTTACCCATTAGTATACCGCGACTCGTAGAAGTAACGAGACAAGCATCACTCACATGGTCATGAAACAAACCCATTGCACACCAATCTGCACAACGCCCAACAGCGCAGCACCGCAAGCCGTGCTAGAAATCTCACGACAACAAGCCATATCATGCTGACTAGTCGGCAAGACCAAGATATTCGCAAGCGCGGCAATGGACGAGATTGTGCCCAGCAGAACCCACCAGGGCGAGAGGCCGGCGGAGGTGCCATGGCGGATGATCTTTACATGTTGAGGTATGTAAGAGATGAGGATACCGAGCACAAGTTGCCTGGACACGAGCAACTATCAGAACCTTGATGGATGATAAGATGATGCGGAGATAATTACACGGAGAGGGCGAGGACCCAGCCATTTGGCGAGGCGAGATGTTCGCAGTATGGGTCAGCCGTCATGGTGGAAACCCGGCAAGTCGGCGACTGTAAGGAAACCGAGAAATCCTGATGGTTCTGAAGGTCGACAGTGATGAATCAAGTTGATGTGTGATGATGGTCATGCGTGATGCGAGAGGACGTGGTCGACCACCACGGGCGGAGAGCAAGATTACACGACGCGTCGAGGACCCTGATCTTGGCGCCGACGTCATATATACCCCTAATTCACCAAGGACACCCACCCCAACACCTGAGGTTCGTCCTCCGCCTTCAACATGTCTGCCCGATACAATATCGTGCTCGCAAACACTCGGGTGCTTGTACTCGGAGGCTCTTCAGGCATCGGCTTCTGCGTAGCCGAGCATGCCCTATCCCTAGGCGCCATAGTCACCATCTCCTCCTCGCGTCAACCAAAACTAGACAATGCCCTTGAAAGACTAAGGGCCTCTGTGCCAGACTTATCAGCGAACGTGGACGGTCACTTGTGCGACCTATCTGACATCGAGTCTCTGCGTTCAAACCTCGAGGCGCTGCTGAAGAGCATCACGTCCACACAGCCGCTCGACCACATCGTCTTCACCGCCGGCGATGGTATCAAAATCAGACCCGTCGCCGAACTCGAAGTCGAGACCATACAACGAATGGGCCACGTCCGTTTCTTCGCCCCAATGTTACTCGGCGGGCTTGCAAAAGAGTACATGAAGCCGTCCAAAACATCTTCAATCACTCTGACCAGCGGCGCAAATGTCGCAAAGCCAGGGAAAGGATGGACCGCGGTTGCTGGCTATGGTGCTGGCACTGAAGGTATTGCGAGAGGTCTCGCTGTTGATCTAGCTCCTATCCGCGTCAACACCGTCAGTCCTGGAGCCGTGCACACGGAAATGTTTGACGATATCCCGGATGACAGACTGCCCTCGGTTCTGTCCGACTTTCGCAAACGCAGCTTGACTGACAGTGTTGGTACACCGGAAGAGCTGTCCGAAGCCTATATCTACTTGATGAGATGCTCGTTCGCAAGCGGTTCCCTGGTCGAAGTCAATGGCGGATCGTTGTTGGCGGGATTCTAATGTTCTCTTACTGTGATGAAGACAATGAGGTATTATGCGCAGCCAGTGACCCAGTTGAGTTTTTCAGAAACAAGCAATCAGAAAAGAGGAAGATGGTGTGTGAAATGATTGCATACAAATTCGAGTTGCGAGACACATCAATATATGAGTTTGTGACAGAATACAAGAGATAACATAATCTGATAGTCATGCGAACAGATCAACCCAGAGCAAGTAGTAATGACAGTACTCCATAGCCACGTTATGTGCGACCATCGCGGCAAGCAGAGCATGCGAGAGTGGATACAAACACCTACTCGAGCACCACACTCAACGGCAAATCCCTCGACGAAGACCCAACATACACCGTCTTCACATGCTCACTCACAACCCAATCCTGCATCTCAGTATTCCAATTCGCCAAGTCTCTCCTAGCCAGTGGGAAAGTGACTTGCAAAGTCTTGCCAGGATCAATCCTCACACGCTCAAATCCTCTGAGAACAATCTTGGGATCGTAGGGTCCGCCCAAAGAAACGTACAACTGAGGCACCTCGTCACCAACGATATCACCGGTGTTTGTTACGTTGACGCGAACATGGTAAAGGATATCCCATAAACCTTGATTGCCTCCATTGGGTCCCGAGGAAGGAGGGTGTGTGAAACTGGAACCATTGATTGCGTTCTCGGGAATGAACGAATTGTCGCCGAAATCTGCTGCTCCATACGACCCGGTGAGATTCGTACTGTTGAGCCAAGGGTATACGTATAGAGGGATGCGGGTAATGTTTTCTGGGAATGTGTGGGCAGAAGTATCGTTGTCAATCTTGCCGTAAGTGGGTGCTGGTCCAGAAGCGCCGGTCATTGGCTTGTAGTCGGCAACACCGAGCTTCTCAACAGTAAGGCCAGAGTAATCGAATGTTGTGTAGCTCAGACCGAAGCCGAACTCGTAGACTGGAGTGACGTTGCGGTAATCAAATCCGCGGTAGTCGATGAAGATACCTTCTTGGAAATTGTATTGCGGCACTTCTTGATTAGGACTGTAGAGTACATCAGTGCCGTATTCGGATCTGTTGCGACCAATCGTGAAGGGCAGCTTTGCTCCAGGGTTGACACGGCCGAACAAGACATCTGCAATGGCGTATCCAGATTGTTCGCCTTGAAAAGTGTCAGTTGGAATACATTAAGAGTCATGTGTAGCGCTTACCAGGAAGTCCTGCCCATAGAATGGCAGTAATGTTTGGGTTTTCCTTGTATTGATCGATTTCGACCGCGCCAACTGAGTGAATAACCAAAACTGTGTTGTTGCATGTAGCAGACACATTCGCGATCACAGCATCGGCTCCCTGCCAAAGCGTCAGATTGTTGCGATCACCGTAGTTGCCATCGACGTTGGCGAAGCCCTCGCCTGAATCGGCGTTGGCAAAGACTGATGGCATATCATGTTAGCAAGGCTTGATGGCATGGGTGCTATCATATTGAACCTACCGATACACACTCCGGCGACATCTCTAACACGACGGGCCAAGGCGTTGATCTGAGTGAAGGCGGAGTTGTTGGTAATAGACTCGTAAGATCCGAAGCGAGAGACGACTTCGTGCTGAATCGCCGCATCCGGACTGATGAGATATGGAGAGCTGGCTTGACCACTGCCCCAACCAACGGCAAGTGTTCCGACGTCACAAGCATGATTGCGGCACCCATTAGGACCGTTGGGGTTGGAGCCTGCATCTTCTCCGAACACCGCAGTCAGTCTTGCTGTATTGTTCAGAGGCAATGCGCCGTGAGTATTCTTGAGAAGAACAGTTGATGCGGCACCAATTTCGCGGATCAATCTTCCGTGCTCGCGACGAACGTCGACATGTTGATTCACAAGACCGGTACCCCAAGTCGAGCCAACGTGTGCATGGACAGCACCAAAGGTATCGGGTGTCCAGGACTGAAAATTCGGGTGAGGGACTTCAGCATCTCCTCCAACAAGATACCATCCAGCCAGGATACGGACAACCATATCGTCCAGACGCCACTGTGGTACAGTACCGTTCAGCACAGCGATTGTGAGATTTGGACCAAAGTAGCTCAGGCCATCACCGAATCGAATGTCGCCAGCCATAGTCATGTCCAGTCCGGCAAGGATGGCAGGCACCCCACTCGCAGTGGCTTGCCAGTCGCTCATGACATAACCTTGGAAGCCGAGTTCAGATTTGAGCACGTGGTTGAGCAGATAGCTGTTTTGGCACGCTTGGCTGTTGTTCACTAAATTATAACTGCACATGACTGAAGCCACTCCAGCTTTGACAGCATCCGCAAACGGCCATACGTAGAGCTCATGTAGTGTCTGATCGTCGATGTTGGAAGATCCAGGTTGTGTGATGTTGAAACCGTAGTCTCGGGATTCGGGAGTCTGACGAAAATGCTCCTGTTCTTGCGCTACGTAGTGTTTGGCGCATGCTTGCACACCCGTGCTTTGGATACCTCGGATAGAGTCGGCGAACAGCTTTCCAGTGAGGTATGGGTCTGGGCTGAAGCCTTCCCAGACGCGACCGCTGGTGGGAGACTAGCAAACAGTCATTAGCTGTGTGTACCGCGATACCGCAGCAGAACTTACCCTCCCCAGTGTACCAGCGACAGGACCTAGCTGGACAGTCACGCCTTTGTCAAGGCTCTCGAATCCCATGGCCTTGCCTCTCTCGTATGCAAGACGCTTGTCCCAAGTGGCGCCGACATTGATTCCTGCCGGGAACAGACTGACGAAACTGCACATTCGTCAGAGCCAGTGAACTCGAGACGTTCACATCGTTGCACTTACTCGGTGTATCTCACACCAACAGGCGAGTCTTGGAGACATTGACCACGGATCCCAAGGCGAGGCACACCACCAGTTTGACCGACACACTGTTCTTGCTGCCATCCAGATCCTGTTACTACCATGTCAGTTTTATTCAGAGTCTTTGAACACATCATCGAGCTCTCACCTGTAGTCAAGTTCACCTTCTCTTCTAGAGTCAGTTGCTCAACGATATCTATCGCTTTCTTATATGCTTCTGCCCATTCGCCTGCTCCACTACCCCAAGGACTAGGATACCTTGGTGGAGAGGTCTGGTTGGTTTGAGCACCACGGACGGCATTTGGGTTGGGCGAGATAGCATCAGGATATGTGACATTCGGGAACTGAGATTGTGAGAAGGTGTTTGCGTGTTGGGCAAAGGAGAGTTTACTGGAGTTTGGCTATCGCTGACCTGCTGCGCCAGCGATCCGCCAACAGCGATAGCAAGCGTGAGTGCGGTCAATTGCATGTCGAGAAGAGTGTTATGAAGAAACAGGACTCATCACATACGACCCGACAGAGTATATATGCATACTTAGACCTTGCTTGTGTTGATCGTTCCTACTCGATCATCCATGTCCAAGAAGTGATTATCCGTCTGGGCGGAGGCTGGTGGTGCTGCGGAGTGCATGTCGCATCACAATACTGCCAGCCAAGAACAATCGTGAGAGGGGTAAAGATCCTGCCCGCTTACTCCAAGAGATCGGGGGAGATCTCAATGATTCCAATGCGACAAGGTTGTGATAATGTTACGTGAGATGTATACTGTTGCTGACTTGAAAGGTGCAAGTAAGGATGCGAAGGAGCAGGGAGGACACGGAGTTTGACGGCAGGACGGCCCGAGGGTAATTTCATCGGCTCTACGGGCCGGGATTCCTCTCCGCATCTGACTCCCGAGGTGCTTCTCCAACTCTCCTCAAACCTGAGCTTCTCGCTTCTTCTCCTCGGCCAACTCAGCAATCACCCTGAGTGCATCCTCCTCCCTTCCCACCGGCACAAACAGATGGTCATGATAGAATCCACTGATCGGATTTACACCCATACCAGCAGCAGCAAGCCTCGTCGCAACGACAGCAATAAATCCCACAGCATCCAGGCTTGACGTGACATCGAGCGTAATCTTGCGGCAAGGGAAAGCGTACTCGAGCCCGCGACTTTCGGCATACTCTTGAGTGGTGATTACGGTGATGCCTTCGGACTTGGCTTCGCGAAAGAGCATCTCGACTTCTGAGAATGGTGGAAGTTTGGACTCGTCCGGCAGTACCGCGAAAACGTAGGTCGGAGGGTGCAGAGTGGCCGTCAACGTGGCTAGAAGCTTGGACAGCGATACTTCGCCTGGGTGCGTGGTTTGTGTTGACATTCTGAGCAAGTTTTGCAAACAAAGAGTATCAATCTGTGGATTGTATTTGCAGGAGTGTAGATTGATATGGAAGAAAGCAACCAACAGGTAGGTAAGATACAACAGATGTCATGGCAGATCTTCGGAAGACCTGAGGGAACCTCCGCAAGGGCGTGCTGTGCATTGCGTACTGCGTAATGTTTGACCCATATCGGAGGTAAACTACTGCGTACTGAGCGAAGATTTGGTCTAGTCCCTGACATCGCGTATATGTTTACTGACAGGGCGTGCCCACGTCCGAATCCATTCACACTGCGCGATCTGATCGATGGTCGCACGTTCCGCCGGGTCGAAAACCAGCATGGAAGCTATCATGTCGATGAACGCACGTCTTTCCTCGGGTCCAACCGCCTCCTCTTTATACCTCAATCGAGGTTCGGTAACCCAGTGGTCGTATCGTTTTTCGAGGTTGTCCTCTAGCTTCCAGTTCTGGGGCAAGTATATCGTGACATCCTCATCAAAGTATTCGCTCCGGGCATCCCATCGAGACCACCAGGGTTCTGGTAGTTTTCCCAGCACCATGACATGCTCAGAGATGATGGCGTCATTGTCCGGCCATGTGCTGAATGGTGCACCACCTCCCATGATCTCAACCATGGTACAGCCCAGGGTCCAAATCTCGGAAGGAAATGATATAGAACCGCTACCCTCTTCTGCAAAGAATGACTCTGGTGACGCTAATGTAGGAATAGTGTGAGCGAAATCCCGGCTGGTGGTTGATGGCTGGAAAGCCTCGCCAAAATCCGAGAGCATTGCTGGCAGATGATGAACTTGAGATATTTGAGACGTTTCGACTGTCAATCTGGCTGGCCACACAACTTCGGAAGGTATGTTCGGAGGAAGAGCTGCTGCATCTTTCCTGGTGACAATTTCGATCTCCGGTCGACCTACTCGATCATACAGTGTGCTGACATCTAATCTTTTGACGTCCTCAGGCAGACGTAACAATATGTTTCCAGTATGCACATCTAGAATTGCTTATTTCAGCGAAGGGAAAGAGCACTCATCATCCACTGAACGTACCACCATGAATCACTCCTTTTGCATGCAAGTATTGAATGGTAGTGACCAGATCAGCAACAATCTTGCGAGCAACATCCAAAGGTAGCGGGCGGAAGTATGATGCTTCTCTCGAGGCATGTACGCTGCAAAGTGCAGGCTCGAAGACGAGGTAGTTGTGATGCCCGTTTGATCCTGACTCGGTGAACTGATGTGTCACTTCTCTGATGCCAGGTATTCTAGCCAAGTGAGATAGAATTCTGGCTTCTCCGGAGCGCGCGGATGCGGTGGCTGTGAGAGCTTTGATGGTTACGAAGTTGTTGGTGTGCTTACACGATGCTAGCCATGTTGTTGATGTTCCTCCGTAGCCAAGTTTGTGGACGATCTTGTATCGACCGTTATGCAGTACATCGCCGATTTGTATGACTGGAAGACCACCAGGTCGATAATCATCAAGACTTTCGGTTCCTTTTTCAATCTCGTTGTAAAGACTTTCGTAAACCTTTTGTCCTGCAGTGGGTACGCTTGAGCTTGCTCTGTAGCGCGTTGCCTGGGCAGGAACAAAGATAGAAGAGCTGCGGCTAGACGTTGAAAATCTTGTGCGTTGGAAGGCCGAACAAACAAAGCGAAAGCCGATGATGATGCTCATTTTGGAGTCGATAGAGTTGACTGATTGTCGACGTACGGCGTTCACGATATCTTAACACGAGAGCCCGTAGGTGGCTGGTTATCCAAGTCCCACGCGTAATCTTGGAACGTGTCCCAGATCACTGCTCACCATGCGCAAAGGAGGCCTTTACAGTATCATATCACGTTGATGTTAAGTTGAATAGAATGATCGCACAACGCGCACCCGAAGCCACCGCCTGGTCGCATGCCAAAGCTCAGACTCCGTTGAAGATAAACCAATCAAGCAAGATCCAATGGTATTTCAACTACAGCTATATACTTCTATCTTCTCCCCAGAGGCCCAAAGGTTTTCAGTATAATGAAGCAGGGTCCACGTTACCACCACCCAGAGTCAACTCAATTGTGCGATTCTTTTGCGACCTCCATCGCTTGAGATACATCTGGTCCTTGGCCCACATGCGGCCCATCATGTCAACAAATTCTGGTTTGGCATTACCGCCCAATCCGTCTGAAGAACCCCAAAGTGGCTTCCAATGGCCGTCTTCAAGAATGCCGTAGCTGACTTGATGGCCCCAGTACATATCTCGATTGTAATATCCAACGAGAATCGCTCGGTCGTGACGAGTAACCATGTGTGTCGTAGTCTTCTTGCGTTCGGGGTAATCGTCAACGATGGCAAATTCGAAAGCTGAGTACTTCTTCTGGTCGAGGAAGGCACGGAGAGCGTTCGGGTGCCAGTTCCAGAGGATGGTAGAAATGGCATGGGCAGCGGTGAGATTTTTCTTCTCAGTCTCTTCGACAAAGCTGCCCGTGTCCACGATAGCGACAGGAGAGCCATCGATAGAGAGATTCAAACCGGGAAGTGGTGCAGTACGCAGGAAGGCAAGTGGTCTGGGAGCTTCGTCGTAGTCGTCGTCCTCGTCTTCGTCGTCTTCATCGCTGTAGACGGTTCCGTGGTCGGAGTCGTCATCATCATCAGCTTCCACCTCAGACTGTTTGCCAGTAGTCGTGGTGTGGGAAGAGGTGGCCTGTGAATGGTGTTGCTGTTTACAGAATTGTTTGTGCTGCTTCCCAGTGTTCCTTTTGGCAGTCTCGTGAACAGTACGATGCTTGTTTGCACCCAGCACAACGCTGATGGGGTTTACTAGCCGGGGCAGTAGCTGCACAGTTGGCACAAGGGTTGACTCGTGGCTGCTCCATATCTGCTTAGTCGAGACTGTAGGGATACACAAACAGCTGAATAGAGGTCAAACTAGCTGATTTCGAACATCTGGTCTTCCCACGTTTCGGTAGTCGTACCAATATCTCGGATCCTTCGCAGGCTTTGCACAAAGAATTCACATGGAGCCGGATACCTCAGGCAGGTTGTATTATACCAGCTTAGTGGGCAGCAGGACACCCGGGACGAACCTTAACGCGTCAAACAACGCGCTTTTGTCCGAGCTTCAAGCGTAAATTAGATGCCCACATCAAGCTGTTCTTGGGGTGTGCGTATCCACTCCGTTAAATTTCATGTTCTACCACCTGTCCGGTATTGATTATCATGAAGACAGTTGCTATGTGTCTTTGTATCAAGGCGTCCTTCTTACCTCCCCGTATGCGAAAGATAGTTATAGTCTTAAGAACGACTATGTCCCTACTTAGCGACAGAGACTAATATCCGAAGCTATAGAAATGCAGAGTACCTTCCTGAATAGAGTAATGTCTATAGAGAGACTTGATTTTAGAGTATCTCTATGGCCACCCTTCTGATTTCGAAAGTACTGTGCATTTTTATAACTACACTGCGACAGTCTTTCGCACACGGGGAGGCAAACCTACTCTGTTATACTCGGTTTAAGGGTCAGGGTGGGGCTCTCGACAAGCATTTTCAAGGACGAAGACGATATTGTTAGATCACTATAGACTTTTTCCGCTGATGTGACTACCTACCATATGTCATGGCTTTTTGTCCTTCTGCTGAGATGCGGTATACGTTTGTTGCTCGCTTTATTGTTAAGTTATCGACAAAAATAAGTTTCCATCTGCGCATCGTCAAGAGCACAAGCATAATCTGTGCACATTATAGACATCATCGTATGACAACCATGGGATCCAGATAGCGACACGCACATTAGCGGTGACGATACCCAGACCTTATGATATGGAGCAACAACCCCTTAAGCCGTATCTCAAACACTCCGAATTGGCACATGAGATGATATCGTTGAGCATGCATGGTCGATAAACAAGAGCAGGGTGGGACTAGAAGCAAGTCAAACGTGCACAAAATAATGAAACTGTAGTAACTATGAACCATTGCAAAAAGAAGAACAATTAGCAAAAAAAGAACTATCATGCATTACAACCACCTCACAACCTCATCTCCTTAGCAAGGAACACACCGTGCTGGTCGTTTCCATTGTTGTATCGATGCCAAACAATCTCGTTGATCTTTTCCTTCATCTGTTTCCTCACATCCCTAAGCCTGATAGCAAGAGATAGATCTCTCTTCACGTCCTGGACTTTCCCCTTCATGAGATTCACTCCGAATTCGGGATCCTCGAGGACTCGCTGACTGTACGACTGGAGATCGTTGTGTGCATCTAGCAAATTGCGGATGCCATGCTCGGTAAGATTTTTGATGTCACTGAAGCCGTCGCTAGCATCGCGGACCTGGCGAAGTGTCATACGCAAGCGGTGGAGTCCTAGGTTCTCTTCGCGTTCCTCCTGAGTGCGTTTTCTGTACCAGTAGGCTTCTCCGAGGAACCAGTACCTGGGGTTCCAAGGAATGGAAGGGAGTGTGATGACGGGAAGATTGGGGAAAGGACCCAAAGGTCTGAACCAAGGAAGAAGAGGCACAGGGATATAGAGAGGCCCCCTCTTCTTCTTAAAGTCGTGTTCGTAGGAGAGATCGATGAGTCTGTCGATCTCCTTGATTAGTCCTTCGCGAACATCAAGAGCTTTGGTTACCCTTTGGTGCATGAGGGCCAGGAACTTTTGGCAATCAGCAGGTGGGTTGCTGAGTGCTCTGAACGCCGTATCGGCCGATGTGACTGTCCATCTCAGTGACCAGATGGAAAAGCTGCCCCACGATTCGGTCCAAGAACCGTAAGATATCTTGTTGGTGAGTTGATTGAGGGCGGCTTCGTTTCTTCCAATCATACAGATTGAGAATTGGTCAATGTCTGTTTGGAGCTTCCAGGCTGTTTCCAATAGCTTGTTGAGATGGCGTTTGGTGTAGGTTGTGTGTGTGATGATGGAGCTGTCGTTCTTCTGCAACATTTTGAGTTCTGCTTTGGCGACTGCCAAGGTGTATTTGAGCTCAAGATCTTTGATCTGGGATACTGCTTCAATGCCGTCGGACAAGGTTGAGCCTGTTGCGAGCGGTTCGGCCTCCATCGGCGCCATAGTGTAATGATTGATCTCAGAACTCGAAGTAACAGGGAAGTGGGCAGAATGAGCAGAAGCCAGCACAGAATGAGCAGACATCAGCACAGAACTAGCAGAAGACTGCGCAGATGTGGCATAGCTTTGCGCTTGGCTCGCGAACGAAGCAACAGCGCTGTGAGCTATGCCTTCGTCATAATAGACCTTGGTCACCGCGGGAGCGTCGTGATACTCAGTAACATCCTGCGAATGCGAATACACGACCCGTCCTGAACGTGACGGGTATAATCTAAAAGCCTTGGTTCTGGTACTCCTGAACGGGGCCGAGATGACACTTTCGATCTTCACCCAAGTCTTGCTGAGCTTCGAAACTGGCTTTTTCGCGCAGACGTACCATTCTTCCGCGCCGGGAAGGGTGCAGAGAGATTCCTTTAAACTTGCGGTGGCGCCCTCGAGCACATTCCCGAGCTTGTCTGTGCCGTGTTCCATCGAGCTTTGGCACGAGTGCATCAAGTCTTTGACATTTGTCTTTGCGCCTGCCATCTGAAGCTTGTCGTAGATCGTGTCCGCAGCGTTGTGACAGTGAATCAGCACATTGTCGATGGTGAAGTTGAAGTTTCCGTTACAGTTCCATTCAGCAGGGTTGCCAAAGCGGGTACAGACTTCCTTGTACGCAGCCTGAACCGAGTTCGTCTTGGGCGGAGAAGACAAACCTAGAAGGATGCCGAGGAATATCAACACTAGCCAAATAAATCCAGATCGTGGCACAAAGTCCTCAAGCGACTGCCAGGAGCTGTTCTTGGATGAAAAGTCAAAGATACTGGCTCGGGTGGAAGAAGGCGTGTCGGGTCTTTTCTTCCTCCAAGTTGGAGATGCTCGTAAGCGCATGCGCTCTTCCTCATCCTCGGAATCGAGATGAGTCGATATTTCGACTCGCTTCGGACGCGATGTAGATCTCTTACTGAAGGTCGGAGTGGCCATAGCCTTGGCTCGAGAAAAATTCGACCTGCCGATGCGATCCTGAAAATCTCCCGTTGGTGAATGACTGACAGGAGCACAGTAGTTATTCATAGGGCGTTTGGTGCCTGCCTCAGAGAATACTTTCTTGTCGTTGTGCTTGCTCTGAAATTTACCCCATGACGGCGAAGGGGTAGACGCAGTCTTTGGTTCAGGTGTCGTCTGGCCGTAATCAGGGTCTGCAAAATGAGCCGTGGTTCGAATACGAGATAGAGGTCTTGCAGGTTGTGAAGACTTGTTGGCAGGTCGACCTCGACTTCTGCTGCGTGTTTGTCGGGTGATGGTAGCCATGGTCAGGTTCGCGAGCTAGAGTCTCGAGTGTGCAGTATGAAAAGCAGGAACTGGCAGCAATACCTCTCGGGGGAGCCGAATGGTTCGACTATCATCTTACCATTGTGCTCCAGGACTTCCGAAAACAGGAGAGTCAACAGAGTAGCTGGTTGCGGGTGTTGTTGCAGTCATTCACCATTAGTCGAACCATTTCCGGCCAAGTCAGCACAAAGCATTGTTCTCTGCGAACAATGTCTTGCTATAGGTTATATACAACGACACTGTTGGAAATAACAAACCAGGAAGTTTCTAGTCGGCTTGTTCTGGAAGAAGAACTGCTATGAGTTTCCTGGATGTCAGTATATAACCTACCGTGTCAAGAACATGAAAAAGTCTAGTACAGGGGCGTCATACGCATGGCACGTAGTTTGTCCGACCCTCGCATGCATGCACGCGCTCTGGAATGTAAGTTGATCCACCCTCGCGTGGCTATGCATTCCTCAGTCATTCCGCATTGTTCGTGGATCTGTCACCCAGGCAGAAAGTCGGGCCTTCAATACCACGGGCTTATCGGCCGAGGAACACAAGAGCTGAAGTCGAACTCGCTGACGAATGCGCGTCACAAACTGGAGCCGTAGCTTTCTCAGTTGCCTCTTTCTCCACAAGGGTCTGCATTAAATAACAGAGATAAGAGACGGGAGGTCGGGAATGGCGTAAAAAGCGTATCTACCACCCGGTCCTTCCGCGTCCGGAAGGTCTCGAACTGGCTGAAGGTGGTGAGATGGGAGTGGAGTTGAAGAGGAAGAGAAAAGTGAATGCTGACGCATGATTTCCGGAGCAGTATCCGATAGGAGCCTCTGACGTAGCGGAAAATCTGCGTGCTCTGCCTCCCAAGGACGCGTCAACCGTTTCTATCACGATACCGAATGTGCGTACCACGAATTGTTTTGCTTGCATAAGCTGTGGGGGCTGGGAGAGACAGGCAGACGTTTTGGATGGATGATTTGCAAACTGACGTTGCCTTGAGCACGCTTGCGTGTGTGTTGATCCTTTCGATAAAGAGATGATTGGCAATCGTGAGGGGAGGATCTAGGGTCTCTCTTGTTCCCGAGTTACGTGCTTGCACGTGTTGGTTCTATTTTCCTCGGCAGGAGTTTACAAGATCTTCATACGTTGCCCGAAAACATCAAAGCCCATATCATTTGACATCGAATCGATACAAGTATGAATAGCTTGGAAAGATGAAAGATGAGCGACGTTTCGCAACGGTCTGGACACTCTGGTTGTTTACAATTCGGGTTGTTCATATTGATAATTGGCGAAAAATGCTTCAACAACAGGTTGTATAGTGTAATGGTTAGCACATCGGATTCTGATTCCGGTAATCCCAGTTCGATCCCGGGTACGACCTCTTCTTTTGCTCGTTGCCAGGCCTCAAAACATAAACAGCACGCATGAGGCTTGCACTAGAATTTTGCAGAATTTTTGGTCGTGCGGAGAACACGCCCTGTGAAAGCCACTGTTTCGCTTGTTGAGAGAGACACCGAACGCCAACTCCACAAGACGGACTGCTTAGCTTTTTGTGCGATAGTGATTTTCCAATGGTCAAGTGGAGCGAGTGCCATCTGCTCGTATTTCCAATAGAGTTGGTTGAACGGACTTGATTCCTTTTCGTGCAATTTCTTTCTGCCCGATGCACGGCATGTTTTTGAGTGAGATAGAACAACACCAGCATCGTGCGAAAGAGGTTGACGTCGTCACACACGGCAGTGTAGATGAACAGGTGCATGTGAAGCGAAATGTTGTAGATCATTAGGGATCTGGATCTCGTTGAACAGTGCGTCATGCATAAAGAGGAAAAAAAATGGAGGAGAAAAATAGATTAAATAATTAAATTGTAAATAGGTAAAGGGTATCTGCGCTTCACGAACACGGCAGTTGTCATTATATGCAGAGTTCGCTGAAGCAGGAGAGAAGAGAATAAAAAGTCTGTAGTTCCGACTCGTACACACAAACAGTGTTGAGACTTGAAGGAACCGAGAGTGGCTCCTCAGCGGAGATAGCCGTTCGAGGAGTTGAAGAGAAGAGTGAGAAAGATCCACTGCAAAAAGCCTTCCGGACAAATTTGACAAAAGGCTTCCTGTTTCCGGTCGGCCACAGACGAGTAGCATTTGAACCGTTGGGCGTTGTATGGACACATGTCGCGGCCTTGACTCGGCTCAGACGGAGTGGCGAGCCGGTATGGGAGCAAACGTCTAGTTGCTAGACCCTGACTCATAGTCCGGGGGGCCCACCCGTTTCTGCTCTCACGGCTGGAAAACTGAAGGAAGGTTTCAATGGTTGCTCTGCTGATCTGGCTGATCAGAATATAGCGGTGTCAGGTTTGTCTGTCGGTAGAGGCTGTAGCCATTCTGGTGTATGATGGTAGGATTCGTTGATCCAGATTCCCTGGTGTGGTTGGAAAATGTGCGATTGAGCGACGAAGGAGTGTGTTGTTATGTCTCGAATCCTCGAACGGCTTTCAAGGAGCGTTTCTCCTTCTAGTGGAGAAGGCTCGCATCAATCCTGAGATGCTGGGCGAGGTGGGTGTGGCAGGAGGACTGTATGTTGAAGAGGCGAACTTGACGCTCTCGATCGACCCCTTGGAACTGCTGCTTGACGAGGGGGATCTTTGACGGTGCTCGAGACAGTCTTCCAATGTGACATTGGCTGAAGGAAGAGATGGTGGCGAGCAGTCGTCAAGCAACTCGGTGAACTTTGAGGTGACCATGTTTGTTGTGAGATGAGCGGTGAAGCTGGTTGGTGATGTTTGATTTGGGCGTCGAGAGGGTGATGTTCTTGCGGTTATGGATGGTGGGATGGAATGGAGTATGGCAAGGAGAACCAGAGCAAGAAACAGAGGGATCAACAAGTCATTTGTACCATTCCATCTGTACCACGAGCCACGCTACAGGGTCCAGCCATGCCTGCAGGCACAACGGTCATGGTGGACCATTGGAAAGCCTAAAGTTCGGCTCACGTTACCCTTAGCACCAAATGTCGGACCCACACGCACACAGGTCGCTTCGCGGAGAGGCGCGCAAGAGCAGATCTGCGAATGATGTCGTGGTTGATCAACAGGGCATTCGTCTCTTGGGAGGTTTACGTACCCAAGCACACCGCAGGCATGCCGTCTCATTTCCTTCCAATGCAAGCCTGTGTTTTGAGATATGCGTCATGCACTAACTGTGCAAGACCGAGTGCCGCCATGGCAAGCGTTGGCAAAGAACATCAGCCACGTTGGACACGCAAAAGACGCACGATAGATTCTTCTGTACGTCCGGTCGTCTATTAGCTCTGCTACTCGAGTACATTTTCTTGCCGATCGTCCAATAGACACGCACCTACTTTTTGCAGTCCGATGTTCAGCTCGAAAAGTACTCTACTCTCTGCATGCGCATCGCAGAAAACAAAGCATTCGAAAGGTGGGGGAAAAGAGTTCCCCTGTTCCATTGCATCAGACAGGCGCCATTTGCATCCAACCCCCTCCCTCGCTTCCGTGCAAGACGTGACTTTCTTTCTCTACACGTTCTGCTTGGTCATGCGCCGTGTACACCGCGACCGTACTCGTAGTCTCGTACGCGGTGAGTAATAGAGAGGGCAGTAACGGCATCACGACCCGAACGTGTTCGCATTCGCCACTCCGGGCGCAGGGCAGTTTACCTTTGCGACAACGGAGAGACAATAGTTAGATGCTTCCGTCTCCGAGTGCGAGGCAGTCTCGTGAGGCAGCGACTTTGCGACAAATACTCGAAGACGTGTACTCTGCCACACCCGTTCGCAGTTGGAAGCTACCCCTCGAACGTGCCTGTACCTTTCCTGCCCTAATCGTGTCCCATACTGCGGAAAAGACAGTCCATCAATATTGATGCTACGGAGAACATTCGAATCTTCGTAGGGAATTAGACCTAGAATGTTTTTCACGAGTCCGTTGCTTCGAGGAGCCGGAAGTCTCGTGGGTCAGGACTGTTGACTGTTGACAACCGTGCTATTTCGAGATAAGAATCTTCCACTGATTGGCCGTTGCTAACGGTGGTCTCGGCCGCGCACCTGCAGACAAGTCACCTGTCCGCCTTGCACAATCATCAACCCAAGTCACCAGTCGCAAGCAGACACCGAAACAAGACCTCGGTATGCGGATTTCGTGCTCAGCTCTGACTCACGATGATCGATGAAAGTCGACCTGGACAACCAAACTCAAAACAAACAGAAGATTCAAGCGTGCTTCAACACATGACCAGGAACGTTGCGCGATCAACTGATTCGCAACCAAAGTATCAATGCTCCTTCTTCTTTGCCTCGTTTCCAATCCGGAGGAATACTCAACAGGGAATCCGGAGAATAGGGAACGCATCGACTCCTTCTAGAAAGCGCAACATTCAATTTCCGCAATGCCGTCTTGTGGTCTGGGAGAATGGAGGGCCTGTTCCGAGGTCCGAGCGAGCTTCTTTAGGCGTCAAGAACACCCAGACGACCACTCGAACCTGTCTTCGATGTTGGTTCTGTGATGCGTATGGGG
>JAHRBU010000061.1:0-89533 GCA_019677095.1 Aureobasidium sp. SLJ-2021a | reverse complement strand
GGGGTTTGCGTATGTTCACATCATTATGGGACTACTGTTGCTTGAGACTAGGAGAGATCTCCAGACTTTTTGAGAAGTAGATAGATCGTTTTTGTGATAGTAAGTTTGGTGCGTGTTCGTGACGCAAAGAGACGGCCATGTTACTGTCATGACCTCAGTTCTCGGTCAAAAGTGCAGAGGCGGTTACACAAAACCAAGCCAGGCAAGACAGGGTTGACTGCAGATCTGCTGTGCCGCAATGATACCTAGCCGAGCTGCATGAACAAAACATAAACTCTAGGCTCTCTCGATCGCGGCCATCAGTTCTTCCGCGGCGCGACAAAACCTTGCCTATCACGTTACTCAGAATTTATTGTCCTTCAGATGCTGGTCGCTAGATACAATCGCATTGGTTCGGCCAGACCACTGTTTTCTGCTCGACCGACGACTCCGTACCTGTGGACCGAAGGGATCCACATGTCCAACGACATACGAGCGACTCTGCTGTCCAGACATCCCGAGCTCAGCGACCAGACAGCCAGAAAACGAATCCTAGAACAATACATCGACCGATGTGTCAACTTAGGCCTGAGCCAGAACACAGAGCTGCGAAAAGCGCGTCTCTCCGGACCTCACCTCGAACGATTTGTCCGTCTGAGATGTGAGGCTGTAGCTGCTCGCTTGTTGGAGACCAAACCATCGGAGAAATTGTCCAGACGGTACAAGGAATGCGAGCAATGGTAGGAGAACAACATGCCAAAGGCCGAAGAGCTATACGAAGCAGAGAAGATTGCTGTTCTGAAAATGCTCCCTAAGCTTGCGATAGCACCTACAAGAGAGAACATCTTGGAGCAGTACGGTATGGAGTGTGAGAGAATCCTGGTCCCAAGGAGTGAAGAAGCGACAGCTGATCAACCGAGAGAGTTTGTACCAGGCACTACACACGAAGAGAAACGACGCTTTTGCGAGTTGGCTCTACAGTATGTGGCAATACACCTGATCGACAACCCCATCACCTCGAAGGCTGCACTGGAGGACTGGAAGGCGGACTTGAAACGCTGTCAAGACGCCCTCGCCAAAGCTGCAGAAATCTCAATCGAAGAGGAAAGAACAGAGGTCTTAGCAAAGTATCCAGATCTGGAAAATTTTGATGTCTGTCGCGCGATCGTAGAAGAACATCACAAGTGGGCTACAGTGTTGTCCGAAACACTGAAGCAGGACATCCAGATTTCGGCCGAAGAGCACGAGAAGTTTTTGCAATCAGCCTTGAAGTATTTCGCTGCCAGTGTGTTCTTGCCTGGTGCTGATAGGGTTGAACTGAGAAAGGAAAGACACGAAAAGCGTAGGATATGTCTGGCCGATTTGGACGCTCTTCAGGCCGAGAAGGAGAAGAGGGGTGGATTCTGGATCATACCAAATCCACCTTCGATCATCGAGTGGATTGGTATGGGTATTTAGTCCTTGATTCGCTCTCGGGTCGGATATGCTGTTCATAGATGGAGTCCGGAAAGAAGGCAGGAACGCCGACTGAGAGTGGTCGACTGATTTAAGGTTCAACTGCGGTCTCGAGATAACCGCTGAACGATCACCACATTCCCTATCTGTTCTCAACATCTGCTTTTGGAATTCACTATCAGCCTCGGAGCAGCAATGGAAATCATCAATTTGTACCGTTATAGGGGCCATGAGCTGAGCCGAGATTCGTTACGACCTATCAAAGGAGAGTGTTCTAGCTATTACCATAATACCTGCAACCACATTATCCTTTCTCCAAATTCATCAAGATACTATCGAAGATCGTCTACTGCTCATCATCCTGCAAGTCAACAGCTTCGTAGCTGAGCTTCCAGAGTTTCTCCTCAGCTTCCTCATCATATGCATGAGTAGCATAGCCAGGGCCGACCAGCTCCTCGCCTTCAGAAGCGGCGCTCGATTCCCCAACATCTGCAAGATACACGCCACCATGGTCATTGAAACAGGGAGAGAGAGCAGCCCAAACAGTCGTGGCTGCGCCTTGCTCGACGGATCTCGCAACGTGCGCCATTGAACTGAACATCTGTTTGTCTTCTTCGGACGTGTGGCGGGCAAGCTCGGTAGTGATGATTAGTCCTGGGTGGACCGATAATCCACGTAAGTTCCGAGAACCGTAGTGACGGTCTATTGAGTTTGCCAGGTACAGGTTGGCCGTCTTGCTCTGAGCGTAAGCCAACAGAGGGTTGTAGCCTTGTTTGGCTAGGTCGAGGTCATCGAAGAAAATACCACTCGCTTTGTGAGCAGCACTGGAAAGAGTGATCACACGGCTGGGAGATTTTGGGGTACCGCTAGCGAGTAGCACAGGTTTAAGAAGTTGGAAGAGCAAGAAATGGCCAAAGTGGTTGGTGCCGAGTTGCATCTCGAAGCCATCGATGGTACGACCTTCGGGCACCGCCATAATGCCAGCATTGTTAATGAGAACGTCGAGGCGCTTCTCTTGATCGAGGAACTCCTTGGCGGCCTGTCTGACACTCCCGAGACTTGAGAGTTCCACCTGAATCAGGATTGGACGCTGTCCTCGAGGGTTGCTGGCCATGAGTTCGCTGGTGATTGCTTCGCCTTTGGCCTTGTCGCGGAAGGTAAGGTAGAGTTTTGCTCCGGTTACATGCAGAGCTCGAGCTGTTTCGAGTCCAAGTCCGGCTGAAGTGCCTGTGATGAGAACGACTTTCTCCCGCAGTTTATTTCCGAGGTCGAGGTCGAGGTCCTGAACGATCTCGAGCGCAGTGGGTCTGGCATCGGCAGCAGTTGTGTGATCAAGGTACCTGTCTGCATAAGGCTGGAAGGGGTGAGCGGGAGCAGGCATGATTATTGTGACTCTAGAGATGGTCTGTTCAGTAGTTTCAATGAGGTAGGAGTGTTTGTTGCTGTCTTCGTCTGCAGCTCTCCTACTATTTATCAGTTGGCATAGCTGGAGCCTGGAGCCTTCTTCGTGCGACCCATATGGTGCCAGGCCTCTATCTCCGGCCTACTACACAAAACATGGCCCCTACACCGGATGATCAGTCAACAGTTCTTTCGGAACACTCTCGTGAGGAGTGATCAAATCGCAGAGCAGCGGACATAGAGACGAAGAGGTCAAGGTAAGCTCCGCCGACAGCCACCGGAGTCGGTGATGAGTTTGCCCGTACGCCCATGTGTAAGTAGCTGCGCCATGAAAGACTGATCGACCAAATTAATGGTGACAGCTTGTGACAGCTCGTATTGCTTCGACGGAGATACCAAATACCGCTACACTCAAGAGTCGTAACACAAGATGATTTCGTGCGGATTGCGACCGTGGAGAAAAGAGCAGAAAGCAGACAGGGTCGCCCTTCGCCAGAGCGATCTGCCGAACGCCAAGAGCCGGAGTATCTTGCGTGATCAAGGCAATTTCTTTGTCGACGGCCCGTCTAGGAAGGTCGTGGTATCCTATTTTGCACTCTCACTCGTTTTTGTTGTCTTTCTTGTCCTTTCTCGCTATCATTCGATTTTGCGTGTGTATTCATCGTTTGTCAAGAGTTTTATACGCGACGAAGAACCAAAAATTGGTAGAGTTATCGCCTCCCGTGAAGATTATCGCCTCAAGTTTGGTCTAGGGATATTCGTTATACCAGCACGAAAATAATGGCCGGAAAGATCAGAAGGGTAGCCGTGATTGGCGCTGGTCCGTCGGGAGCAATCACTGTAGATGCTCTGGTTCGAGAGGAAACTTTTGATCAGATTCGTGTTTTTGACAGACAGGAAGGTCCAGGAGGCTGTTGGTATGTCTTTCCTTCTTCTGTTCATCTTTGCATATCAGGGTCTATTCGAAGAGAATCTCAGACGAATTATCCAAAACTCCTCTATCTGGTTTTCTATCTGGTTTATATACTGGTTCTACTGAGCATGGCTGATGAGATGTACAGGTACGGAGATAAGCTCCCACCAGTCCCTTTGACGAATTTTGCAGCGCTGGCTACCAGGACCGCAGACCTACCAGTAGAACTTCCAGCACAAGTTCCAGGCCATACGAGGAGGAACGAGCAGCCCCGATGGACAGACTCGTCGATCTACCCCTATCTTGAGACCAACGTTGACATCGTGACAATGGAGTACACGCAAGAACCCATCGTTGGAGAACTGTCTGCGCGAACGATCGAGCTGCACGGTGAGAAATCACCCTTCCGGCATTGGACTGTCATGAGGGATTACGTGACTAGTCTGTTCAAACGAAATGGCTACGAAGATCTCGTGTCCTACAACACTCATGTTGAAAGAGTGGAGAAGGTTGGTGATGAATGGAAGGTCACGTTGAGAAGAGAGGAAGACGAAAAGGACTACTGGTGGGTTGAATGGTTTGACGCCGTGATCGTCGCAAGCGGCCACTTCAACGTGCCGTACGTTCCCGCGGTAAAGGGTCTGGAGGAGCTTGAAAAACAGCATCCTGGAAGTGTCCTGCACAGCAAGATGTACCGTGGCCGAGATGCCTATCAAGGCAAACGCGTTGTTGTGGTTGGCGGTTCGGTCTCTGCAGCCGACATCTCGACTGACCTTGTCGGTGTGGTGGATTCCAACGTCTATGCAGTCGTCAATGGACATACCATCAATGTCTACTTTGGAGACGGCGCATTCAACAACCCAGGAGTCACCAGGAAGCCAACTATCTCGCACATCGATACCTCAGCAGGCCAACGCACGGTACACTTCATTGATGGTACTTCTGTACAGAACGTCGACCACATCATTTTCGGCACTGGATACTCCTGGAGTCTTCCTTTCCTGCCTGATGTGAAGATTAGAAACAACAGGGTACCGGGGCTGTACCAGAATGTCGTGTACCAGCAGGATCCGACTCTGTTATTCGTTGGAGCAGTAAGTACGGGATCACTCGAATTGTTATGCTCAACACTAACAGGACGCGCAGGTTGGAGCTGGACTGACATTCAAGATCTTCGAGTGGCAAGCTGTGCTCGCTGCAAGACTACTAGCCGGACGTGCCGAACTGCCGCCCCTTGAAGAACAACAGAAGTGGGAGACAGAACGCGTCAAGAAGAAGGGAGACGGCCCTGCATTCAACGTCATCCACCCTGACTTTGAGGAGTACTTTGAGACTCTCAGAACTCTCGCCGGTCCAGGCACAGACGGCAAAGGACGACCTCTACCACCTTACAAGCCCGAATGGTTTGATGCATTCATGAGCGGTCACGAACTGCGGAAGCAGATGTGGGCCAGGAAGAATGCTGCTGCTATGGAGAGCACCAAAGCAAGAATCTAGTCAGGGGAATCTAGCAATGTGTCCACTGCCATGCTAGCCTTTCCACCTCGGATGTCGGGAATCGAAGTACAGACTCCATAGCTGCTCGTGTCTTGGAGAGTCATCCTATTGTCCAGGAAAGATCACCCACAAGCAACATCTCAGGCGAGTCTACACCACATATACCACACATCCATCCAAACTTTCCACCCAACATCATCGCTTTGTCGGCAAGCGGTGATGTTCTAGCGGTCGGCATTGCGACTGCCAACCCAGGTGGTTCCGCAAGGTCATGTGTTCGATCCTCATCATTGCCGACAACAATTAGAGCCATGGACGCTCCATACCCCTCGCCAACCGAAACGAAACTGCTGGCTTCTTTCTCCCTTTGAATGGGTTCCATGCTACTGAGCTTTAGTATGAGGGGTTTGTTTTGCGGGTTGTGGTGGTTCTTTTGGTTGATGGTTGTGTAACTTTTGGAGACATTTGATAGAGTCTAGGACAATTCCGAATTGAAAGAAATCGCTTCGTGTGACTACCTACCCCGAATCTTGCTACACAAATCCTAGAACTTCCATTGCACACACCCCGGCAGCGGTCTCTCTGAAATGTACAAGAGCCACGCCTTCACTTGCTGAGTAAAAAAAATTCAATAATGCCCCTTCTCAGGCGACCAAAAGGCACCCTCGTAAACACTAGGTTTATTCTCCTCCACCCACTTCATATGCGCCTCACTCATATGCTCCGGCGGAATCAATCCATCAAACTTCCACAACCTCCTCTCCGTCTCCTCAACATGATACTCACATGCCATATCCTTGTCATAAACATGCGGTTTGAGCGCCGCGTCAATCATCCCCGTTGTCTTGCGATAGGTCTCGGTGTCGTTGTCGAGGCGAATGGCAATGTGTTTTATGACGATGCGGACGAAGGGTTTGGCAGAGGAGGAAGCTTTGGAGATGCCGCCAACGTAGACGTTGGAGGGTTGAAGGGTGTTGAAGTGGACTACGACGTAGAAGGCGGGGAGGCCGACCGAAGTGTAGATTTTTGTAATGTCGGCGGCGAGGGCGGCTTTGCTGGCTGCGTCTTCGAAGACGCCGGGTGGGTGGCAGATTTGCCAGAGAGGCATTGCTGTGAGATTTCAGTTGGTTGGTTGAGTGTTTGTGGTGTGTTCAATGTTCCCGTGGTGGTGACCAAGATGCAAGTGTGGAATTGACGGTTGATGAGGGGTTTGTATGTTGCTGGAAAGTTGGCTGGCCGTGTTGTTTTTATAGGCAATGGATGGATTACTGAACTTTAGACGATTAGTGAACTCAACGTTGTTCCAGCTCTGGCGATTACTGATAGTCTGCTCCAGCGGCCGTCAGGTGGATACCGCTATAGCGATTAGGGCTATCGTAGTGTGTGCCATCGCTATGCTCGAAAGAAAGTGTTTCTTTCGACTGAAGGTGTAAGGATCATACAAGAGGAAGTTCTTCCGGAGACCGGTCACTTGTCTTACTTAGGCAGCTTTCATGTTTGCTAAGGCCACGAATGTTGACAAGCACGAGCTGGTTGTTGAGTCAACATTCCTGCCAAGACCTGAGCGGAGCTCGTCCCGTGCCGATCCCCGCATTACTCATGCCACCACTGGTACGGAGGCGGGGGGATCTCTGCTTCCTCGCCCGAGTCCCACGTGCAAGCCCCGACCTGATACCATGTTCCTCGTGGGGGAAAACGATGCTGAACCGCACACTGTTTTCTGTTCCGTTGAGCTTACGGGAATGGCATGGAGCCGAACGCGTTCCTAGGCAGACATATATCGCCATCTTGCTGACAACCATTAGCCTAATACTACCTAGGGACACATCCTTAAGGATTCACCACCGCCAACACAACAGCAATGCCGTCTTACAAAGCATACTCCAGAGCTGAACGTGACACGGGACGCCTGAAAGTTTCTCGAGGATAGATAAAATGCAAGACAGTTGCACCCCCTCAATCCGTTCCATCAACATTACAATCTCCTAGTCTTGGATCCCTTGAAATCATGTCCAAATCTCTTGTTTTCATTACCGGTGGCACTGGCTTCATTGGCGCTGAGGTTGTCCACCAAGCACTTGAAGCTGGCTATCACGTCCGTCTCAGTATCAGAAAGCCGGAACAGGAGAGAATCGTCAAGGAACGCTACCCCAGATACGCCTCCGATATTGAGACTGTTGTTATTCCAGACATCAGCGAGCGCGAACCTTTCGAGACTGCTCTGGAGGATGTCGACTATGTCATTCATCTCGCCTCCCCTGTCCCTGGCAAAGGTCTGGATTTGAAAGAGGACTTTATCAAACCCGCTTTGAAAGGCACTGAGGCAATCTTGTATGCTGCGCTCAAGTTCCCAAAGATCAAGACTATCGTCGTCACCTCATCTTGCCTTGCTTTGATGCCGATTGAGGCCCCCATGATGCTCGACAAAGATCTCAAGGGTAAGGACAATTCGTGTCTGCTGCCTAACACGACCTGACAAATCCCAGAAAACACCGGGGAAGTCTTCCCAGTAGACGTTGACATGGAGAACCCAGATCCAAACAGTCAAGAGGGCCAGAGTATGATGTACCGCGTCTCAAAGGTGCTGGCTCACCAGGCCACTCGCGAGTTTCGCGAAAGAGAAAAGCCTGCCTTCAAGCTACTCACAACCCATCCAGTGTTTGTGATAGGTGAGAGCAGAATCCAGGGCTCGGCTGAACAAATTGATGTGGTCAACAACATGCTGTGGTCGACCATCCAATACGGGAACCCGGAATTTTCTTCGCTCTGGGTCGATGTCAAGGATTGCGCTGCCGCGCATCTCAGAGCAATCGACTCGTCTGCCCCTTCGGGTACCGAGTTCATTCATTCTGGCCCCAAGGTAACGTGGAACGAGATTGCAGAGTTTGCGAAGCAAGAGTATCCCAAGCTGAGCAAACTCAAACCGAATCACGGAGGTCTCTATGTTGGAGTAGAAACTTCCAATGCAGAGAAGTACCTTGGTCTGGAATGGCGTCCGTGGAAGCAGACGGTCGGAGAGGTCGTGGAGCAGCAGCTGAGCTTCCAAGATCAAGGCTCGAAGTAGAATTGCGAATGTGTGGAGTACCTGTGGTTTTTCGAAGCACATAAGTTCATCAATGATTTGCCAAAGGAAACTGTTCCGGTTTGCCCAGACGAAAGTGTCGTGATCGTGTCTGCAGCACATTTTGAGTGAAATGACTGGGCTTGGCTTCACTGATAACCAGTACATTATTATCCAGATCTCACACTTGTATCGACACCCTTTGCATACTCTGGAGGGTCGCAGCGATGACTTGCGACGCCAGGATAGCAGGCCCCTGACCGAGACAAACGGTGACTTGCATAAGTACTGGCCAATGATCAGTCACCCAATTGCTCGAACTTTTGGTTGACAAACTTACTGTGAATGAGTCTATTCTCTTCCAGAACCCATCGCTTGCCCTGAAAATCAAAATGGCACGGCGAAGTCACGATGTTGCCCTTTGAATCTACCGATCGCTTCAGCTGACCGTTCCAGACAAAATAGTTCTCAATATCCCGGGGTGTCATGTATGGATCGTCTTCGAACTCGAGTTCTCCAGGACTTATTAGATTCTCAGGCGCTAGGCCTTGGACGACTTGCGAATGTGCCCCGAAACGAAAGTTGGGGAAGGTGTGATACTCCAATTCCCCAAAGTTGTCCTTGCTCAAGGCTGTAGTCAATGACTTGCGAACGACTTCGGGAGAGAATTGACCAAAGTAAGCACCAAAGGCCTTTTCTATGGCAGCTTGATGCTTTTTCGTATCTGCGAGAATACGCAACGCCATTTCCGCACAGCGTCGCCACAGTCTCTTGGCAAAAGTTGGTCCGCGAATTGGCGTGTATGACGGTGGGATTGGCTGTTGGACGAGCTGGGCGGGAGGGCTCAAATGTTCTTCTGAGAATGTAGACAGTGGCATGTATGGCACATAATCGTCAAGGACAGCTGTGTATCCAAGCGGCCAGAGCTGACCAAACGCGTGGCCAGAGGACCTAGACATGGAATCCGGAGGAGGAGAGCGTCTTGCCATGCTGTGGGATTGTGAAAAGGGGAAGACATCCGGTATGTCCAATGACAGCAGATCGGTCGATGCCCCAGGAAAGAAGCTCTCAAGAGTCGAAGTAGACAAGGGAGCCAACGTCTCTTCAAGAACATCGTCACCCTGTATGAATCCTTCGATATACACCTGGTCATCCAGGACTGGTGCTTTTCCGGTATTCTGTTGGTAGTGTGTCGTGTCAGGAGTGATTATCTCGTTGGTAATCGGAGAGCTGTTCTGGGAACTGAGGCGAGCGATGGTCTCTTTAGCCTCCGCGAGTTTTTTACGAAGATCTTCGATCTCGCTAGTTGCATCCTTGAGCGCATCCACTTTTCGCTGTCGGAGACGTCTCTGAGCCTCACGGAGTTGGGCTTTTCGTTTGAGCTCGCGTGACTTCTGGCCATCCATCGCGGCATCTGGTTCATCCATGATGCCGGCACAATCCCTTGAATTCGTTTTGCTGTGTTCCTACGTATCTGGTCGAGGATTGCAGGAAAGAAGAACAAGTCGTACCTGCTTCGTCAGCAAGGGAGGTTTGCGGGGTTCTTGTTGCGCCGAGTCTTGCTTTAGGGCGAAAACGTTAAATCAGACGACCCTGTTCCAGACAATGCACACCGGTTCACCAGAACTCTATTAACCACAGGACGTTGTTTTGTGTCAGTTCGGATGATTTCATGACCTTGATATTGCTCGCCCTCCTGCTGTGAGTTGTTGCTTTGAAAACAAACTGAAAATTTCCATATACACCATATACCATAACTGTCATACCTATACGATAGAGGTGCCTGTTTCTTCCCATCATCCCCCAAACATTCTAAGTGTAATGCTGTTTGGATGTTCATACGACAACACCAGAAGCTGCGTGTTCCTTCATAGCCTTCTGATCAGCCTTGTACTGCTTCCTCCAATCTTCAGCATACTTGACGCCAAACCCATGCTGGAAGACCTCTCGGACCTCCTCCAGCGTCATATTAGACGCCTCGGGGAAGCAGAAGTAAACAAATACCAATCCAGCAGTACACAGTATAGCGTAAAAGCCAAAGGTGCCACTGGGAGTCATACCCTTCATCATGGAAAGGAAAGTGGACGAAACCACGATATTAGGACCCCAGTTGAAGATATTGATGAACGTGGTTCCCATGGCGCGCACTTCCATGTTGAGGAATTCGTTGGCTTGCCAGGGTACACAGCCCAAACCAGCGGCGTAAAATGCGACGAAGAGGATCATGGAGACGAGGACTACGTATGCCGGCCATCCGATGTTGTCGTCGGTGAGTTGGAGAGTCTTGAGGTCGAGGGGGATGTAGTGGAAGCAGACGGCGGCGAGAGCAAGGCAGAGAGGCATGCCCCACATGGTGTAGAGGAGGAGACGGCGACGGCCGACGCGATCAATGATGAAGATGGAGAGGACGGTGAAGATCCAGTTGACGACGGCGACGACGGTGCCTACTGCGATAGGGTTGCTGAAGCCAACAATGTCAAACAACGTGCTGGAGTAGTACATGAGAGTGTTGAATCTATCCGAATGTGTTAGCGCAATCGCTTTGGAGAAACGGGATGATGAAAAACATACCCGCAGAATTGCTGGAAGAACATCAAGCCGCAAGCAGCCGCCAAAGCACGAAGGTTGGCTGGGATGGTGAACAGATACTTGACGGCCTTGCGAGACGAGACCTCTTCGTTCAGAGCCTTTGATGCATTCACACCATTCTCAATTGAGAGGACCTTGTCTGCAATCTGCTCTTCAGTACCCTGAGGGTAGATCTTTCGCAAGACAGCGATGCACTCTTCGCGCTTGCCGTGCGCCATCAGTTGACGAGGTGACTCCGGACAGAAGAACAAGAAGACTCCTAGCATGATAGATGGCAAAGCGCCTAGACCGATCATGTATCTCCAGCCGTGTTCTACCTTGTAAAAAGCAGCGGCGAAGGCATATGCTAAGACGGAGCCAGTTCCTAGGAAGATCATGTCGATTGAGATCATACGACCACGATCTAGGAGCCATGAGTCAGTGCA
The DNA here is from genome assembly GCA_019677095.1 of Aureobasidium sp. SLJ-2021a. Taxonomy (NCBI): domain Eukaryota; kingdom Fungi; phylum Ascomycota; class Dothideomycetes; order Dothideales; family Saccotheciaceae; genus Aureobasidium; species Aureobasidium sp. SLJ-2021a. The sequence goes on along the minus strand of JAHRBU010000061.1, from coordinate 78,213 downwards.
GCTCTAGTCTGTTTGTTCGTTTGCAACTTACATTTTGCAGGAGAGATCTCCGCAATGTACAAGGGGATGATCATTGCAGCCGATCCAACACCGAGTCCAATGAGGAATCGACCAACACACATTTGTGCGATTGTGTAACTGGTAGCCTGGACGATGGCTCCAATCGTGAACAGCACTGAGGCGAACCAGATCGACGGCTTGCGACCGTATCTGTCACTCGTGAGACCGGCAATGATTGAGCCGACGAATGCTCCAGCAGCGCACAATGCGGTGATGGCCTCTTTTTCGTGGTCTGTAACAGGTCTTCCTCCAAGGTCATTGCCGAGAACGACGAGGACACCGGAGATGACACCAGTATCGTCTGCCTTGATATCAGCCATGCCCTACAAGAGCAAGTATAGTGAAGTATACTCACAGCCAAAGAGCGAACCACCGATAGCAGTGGCGGTAGCGCATAACCAGACGAAAGGGCCTGGTTTGGTGTCTTCGATAGAGTCGAGGTTGCGTTCCTTCTCATAGCTTTCTGTGACTGTTGCGTTCTTCATCTCGACGTACTCCATCTCCATGTCTCCTCCCTTGGACTTGTCGGTCGACATGATGGGAATGGTAGGAAGCGATTCAGAAAGAGACTTCTGGGGTTAAGCGAGACCCGTTGAGCGAGTCGATCTCAAATCAATGTGGTGATGTGGAACTCCATCTTCTGGGGATGGCTCAACCATTTATGTATCTCGACCCATGGTATGATCAGAGTTTGTCAAGGACCCCGCATCCCCAGACTGAGTGTTATCCTGGAGGCTCCCAATTGCCGATGGCATGTGGCGAGCACGAGCATTTCACCTGTATCGGCACTAGGGTTAGGTACAACCGCCACACCAAAAGCAACAGCAGGGGTTATAGGATCATCTTGAAAGCTGTCTGGGGCCGAATATCCCGGTCTGGGGTATCATGCGGGGATTGATCATCCAATCGAACGCGTTTGGATGCTGCAGACAGACAGGAACAGTTGTGGTATACTGGGTCTTGTGTCGAGGTGTTTCGTAGAAGGCGCATTCTAGTCGGCCCGAGAGAAAGCTAGGACGAATGAGGCTTTTGGGCAAGTCATCCTCCGAGATCGTACCCTCGATATCCACTTTCAACCAAAACGGCGATATCGCATCCGTGGTTTAGCTATGCATCGTAGACTGGTGGTCGGCCTACGATCCCCGACTTGTGCTCTGGCACCGAACAATCATGTATAGCTTTTGTCGGGATTTGTGAGTGTTGTAGAACGCATGGAAAGCTACTGCGGAGGATCGACTTCCTAAAGTGGTGGAACGATTCTTCTACGACTGGAAAAAAAACGTAGCGAGGACAACGACAGTCCATTACTATGATACTGCTTTGTATGTCGCCGACTCGGTCTTTGACCTCAACCCCAATGAGAAGCTCGTTGATGTAAAACGTACTTACCACGCCTAGTCAAGGCCGTCTCGGTCTGCCGGCTTTGCCAGCTTGAGAATCAGAGAAACTTGAAGCCTCACACTGTCAGACCTGTGCTCTAAAGGACTGTACATGAGAGTCTGGCCTCCTGAGCATGGCTAGTGCGGACAATCCCTAGTATTGCACACGCCCCCACAGAGTTCTCGGCCAAAGACATCCAGCAAGACGGTCTCCAGAAGATGTGAGCTACGTTGCTTCAAAGAAACAAGGATCAATTACCTTTCTGCAGACAGCTGAAACCCAACTTTGGGCCTTTCAAGATACGTTCTGTAGCTTGTCGCTCTGTGCCTAGATGGCTATGAAGATACGCACTACGTTCTGGCCTTACGTAGCTCAGGGACGTAGCGATCGACCAGCACTATGCTTTCCAGATGGCCAGATGAGGCAAAGTCGAAAGTCCGGGGTGCCGATGACCTCTCTGGAGGAGCGAGTCCCGAGACTATCGAGTCGAGTACCCGTTAGTCGGGGTGGCACTGGCGGAGGTCAGATCTATGGGGTAGTGTTCGTTTGGGGTTCCTTGGGCAGTTGTTGACCCCAGTACAGTCTTTCCCAAGATCTGGTCGTCAAGCTAGTCTCTCCTTCGGTGATAGAGAAGCCAGAGCATGGTGTTTTGATGATTGACTGGCCGGCTTCCTTGCCAGTCTGTGTTCCCGTCGTTGTCATGTTCCTTGGTCTCGATTTTGATTCTTACGAGAAGGTGAGGATGGCAGTGAGACTAGACATGCTGCTTGAGTGTTCTCTTACGGTGCAGGGCAAAAGCTATGCTGTGTACGGGAGAAGGCTCAATCATGTATGGAGATTACAAGATGTGGTAGGAGTGGAAGCGGAAGCGGGCCGATACGGAGCATCGAGCAAAGCACGTGCCGATGTCGGAGAAGCTGTGGGCGCCCCGCTGTCGTGTGGGAAAGTGTAGAGGAAAGTTGGACTGGACATTCAGACTCGTACAACAACACACAGATATATCAACATGCCTTCATATAACATTGTCGTCTTCGCCGGTGAGTGGCACAGTATCCGAAGGCAAAGAATTGAACAAGGCTGACCCGCCACAGGTGACCACTGCGGTCCTGAGGTACGACCACGCCTATGACATAACCGCCGTGCCAGTTTACTTACGCAGGTTGCACACAGGTCACAGCTGAGGCTATCAAGGTACACGGGCATTGACACGGAAGGCGAAAGACACGGTCGGCTCACACGACACGCAGATCCTCAAGGTGATTGAGAAGGAGGCCAAGGACGTTTCCTTCAACTTCAACGAGCAACCGCTGGGTGGTGTACGTCTCCCGACTCGCCGTCCTCCGCGACAATGGCTGATGCTCTACAGGCTTCAATCGACGCACACGGAGTCCCTCTCACCGACGAGGCTCTCAGCGCCGCAAAGTCTGCCGATGCCGTCCTTCTCGGTGCCATCGGCGGCCCCGTACGTTCTCCACCGAATCTCCCTCGCCAACCACACCATCTGACAAGAAAACACAGAAATGGGGAACTGGAGCAGTCCGTCCCGAGCAGGGTCTTCTCAAGTTGCGCAAGGAGATGGGCACATTCGGCAACCTCAGACCCTGCTTCTTCGCCTCCGACTCGCTCATCGACGGCTCACCGCTCAAGGCCGAAGTCTGCCGTGGTGTCAACTTCAACATTGTCCGCGAATTGACCGGCGGCATCTACTTTGGTGAGCGCACCGAGGACGATGGGTCTGGCTACGCCATGGACACGGAGCCCTACTCGCGCCCCGAGATCGAGCGTATCACCCGCCTCGCCGCCAACCTCGCTCTCGCTGAGAACCCCCCGGCTCCCGTCTGGAGTTTGGACAAGGCCAACGTGCTCGCCACCAGCAGACTGTGGAGAAAGGTCGTCACCGAGGTCATGGAGAACGAGTTCCCTCAGTTGCAGATTGGTCACCAGCTCATCGACAGCGCTGCCATGATCATGGTCAAGAACCCCCGTGCCCTCAACGGTGTCATTGTCACCAGCAACTTGTTCGGCGACATCATCTCGGACGAGGCTTCGGTCATTCCCGGCAGCTTGGGTCTCTTGCCCAGCGCTTCGCTCAGTGGTGTCCCCGATGGCAAGAGCAAGTGCAACGGCATTTACGAGCCCATCCACGGTATGCTTCTTAAATTCCTTTAACCATACTCGACTGATTCCCTTTGTAGGCTCCGCACCCGACATCTCGGGCAAGGGCATTGTCAACCCCGTCGCCATGCTCCTCTCAGTCGGCATGATGCTCAAGTACTCCCTCCAAGAGCCCGAACTCGCAAAGTCGGTCGACGAGGCCGTCAAGATTGTCATCGAGCAAGGCATCAAGACCGGCGACATTGGCGGCAAGGCAAAGACCGCTGAAGTCGGTGATGCCGTTGCCAGCGAGCTGGCCAAGATCCTCAAGAAGTAAATGGAAACATGAAAGAAAAGATATATGCCGGAAATCACGAAATGTACAAAAAGCAAGGAATAGATACGACAAACAGCGAATGAACATTGAGTTATGACCTTCTACTCGGACTATGCCATGCAGATGAGTTTTTACCCTGAGATTCCTTGGGTGGTGCTTTGGAAACTGAGCCTGGGCACGTAGGAACGACCTACATTGCAACAAAAAATGAAATCAACTGCTCGGTGCTCGGGTCAAAGCAGCTGACTCTTTTGTAGGACCTTCCTCTCGTTTGCAAGAGCTGATCATCTCCAACTTCCTCCCCACATCTTGGAACATGCACATCTCACTTGGCACCATCACCAACGGATAAACTGTCATGAGCAGAACACATACCCCGCAAACCTTGGTATAGCCTCACAGCCCTCATGCACCCTCCCCGTATTGCACTCGGGACAATCAATACCGGGCTTCTTTCTTGGCTGCTTGTATAAAAACTACTTTGCAGAATGTCTCAATCATTTACCCTTTGGTTAGCAGGCTTTCCATCATGTTTGGCAAGAATTCACTCTCGTACTTGTTGCTTGCCGCAGTGGTGCAAGCCAAGTATATCGTTCCCGGAGGCAGATGGATGGACACGGATGGCAATCTCGTCAATGCACATGCTGGTGGTGTGACTGTGGGTAAAGATGGCAAGTTTTATCTGTTTGGCGAGTACAAGGTTCAAGGGCAGACGGAGGGAGGCGGTATCAGTGTCTATAGTAGCGATGATCTCGCTACTTGGACTTCTCATGGTTTGGCTCTTGGTGAGTCTCGCATCTAAGAACATGTTGATGGATGGGTATGCTGATGGAGAACAGAGCCTATCGAGGGGCACCCGTATATCGCTCCCGATAAGATTATCCAGAGGCCAAAGGTCTTGTACAATGCCATTGATGACCGATACCATGTATATCCTACCCATTCCCTTCCTCTCCATCATCTCTAATTGCAGACACAGATGCACTGGCACGCCGACAACAGCACCTACGGCTGGCTACTCCAAGGCCTAGCAACCTCGCCCAACATAACAGGCCCCTACACCTTCTCCAACGCAACCGCCCCTTTTGGAAACTGGTCTCAAGACTTTGGTACCTTTACCGACTACAAGACGCAAAAGTCCTACGCCATGTACAGCAACGGCGACAGAAGAGAAGCCCGCGACGTCTACATTGCCGCCTACGACGACTCCAACACCGAGCTCGCCGAAATCGTGCACCGCTTTGACAAATACGACTTGGAAGCTCCTTCCATCATTCAAACCGAAAATTCCTATTACGCGTTGATGAGCCACAAGACTGGATATCGACCTAACAATGTGGTTGCTTTCCGCGCGGATAAATTGCAGGGGCCGTGGAGTCAGCCTTTCTTTGTTGCTCCTGCTTACACTAGGACGTATAGCTCTCAATCTGGGTTTGCGCTGAGGATCAACGGCACCAAGAAAACGACATGGTTGTACATGGGTGACCAGTGGGACTCGAACAGTCTGTGGGAGAGCAGATATATCTGGTTGCCTGTATCGATTGACGACAAGAAAAAGTCCTTGGAGTTGGAATGGCACGATGTTTATGACCTAAACGTGTAAGTTTCTCCCCTTCTCACCCGCAGTTCACCGCACACAGATGAGATGAATACTGACACCGCGTTCCAACCCAACAGCAAAACAGGCGAATACAAACCCATCCGCGGAAAAACCTACTACGCAAACACTGGCACAACAACGGGCTCAGCCTACGCCCAAGAAGCCGTAAGCCTTTTCCTCTCTCCCTCCCCTCTGCCTTCCCCCCATCTAACTCTCCTCGCCACAGAACTTCGCATCCAACAACAACACAATAATCACAAACATCTCCGCCAACACCTCCACCCTAACAATCCCCAACATCTCGGGCTCAAACGCTTACCACTGGATCTCCTTCCACTACCAAAACACCGACGACATGGGCTACGGCGATCAACCCGGCGGCAGCCCCGACCGCATAAAGACGCCTTGGGCCTTGCGTCGCATTTCGTCGGTGGTGGTGAATGGAGAGACGGATAAGATGCAGACGCTGTATCAGAGGGATACGCATAAGGGCGTTTTGGGGTCGACGCCGTTGAGGGTGTGGTTGAAGAAGGGCATGAATAGCATTACGGTGGGGGGGTTGGATAATGGGGTTGATGTGAAGGGCGCGGATTTGGATAGGATTGTGGTGTATCCTGCTGAGAAGTAGGGAGTGTGCAAGTGGTGAGAAGGAGGGATGCTTGAAGTTGTTAGGATGCAAGATGAGTTGGACGATTGAGATTTGTTGCGTACAGAACCTTCGATATCGAATTTCTCTTGGTGAACGCTATCATTGTTGATTGATTGAGACGGACCGATTAGACAATCGAAAAAGATAAACAAAATGAACAACTCAAAACGCTAAACGGAGCAGTTGTATAACGATCCATCCAATCCCTGACCGAGATAATATCCAAAGATATCCAACCAAACACACCAGATATCTGCCCCCAGTCATCTCAATAGACATAGTACGTCTGCGCCAGCGGCAACACACTCGCCGGCTCAGCCTCACAAACCATACCATCTGCCTCAACAGTCTGTGCATATCAAAATTAGCACACACACCCTTGCAGCACTCTAATCATCAAAGGACAAAAAAACTCACATAACTCTCCGCGTCAACCCTCATCTTGGGCTTGACGTCGTTAAACTTCATATCAGACTTGCCGATATTCCTACAATTCCTCACAGCCTCGACGCGCTTCCTCAACCCGCATTTGTTGCGCACGCCCTTTGCTAGGGCGGCTCTGCTGACAAACGCGATGCTGTTGTGCGGCACCGAGGCGCCAAACATCGGCCGCATCATCATGGGCTCGACGGTGGGGATGCTGGCGTTGGCGTCGCCCATCAGACTGTAAGCAACCATGCCGCCCTTGATGACCTGGGTGGGTTTGGTGCCAAACTTGGCCGGGTGCCAGAGGACGAGGTCGGCGAGCTTGCCGACTTCGATGGAGCCGATGATGTGTGACATGCCCTGTGCGATGGCCGGGTTGATGGTGTATTTGGAAATGTAGCGCTTGACGCGGAAGTTGTCGGCGCCGGTGCCTGCGTCTTCGGGAAGGTGTCCTCGTTGCTGTTTGTTCTTGTGTGCCGTGTTCCAGGTGCGGAGGATCACTTCTCCGCAGCGGCCCATGGCTTGTGAGTCTGAACTCATCATGCTGATGGCGCCGAGGTCGTGCAATACATCCTCGGCTGCGATTGTTTCTGCTCGGATGCGACTCTCGGCAAAGGCGACGTCTTCGGGAATGTTGCGCGATAGATGGTGACACACCATGAGCATGTCAAGGTGCTCGTCGAGTGTGTTGTTGGTATAGGGCCTGGTGGGGTTAGTACTGGAGGGAAGAACATTCTCATGCTCGACGACAGAGATAATATCTGGTGCGTGGCCTCCTCCTGCTCCCTCGGTGTGGTAACTGTGGATAGTGCGGCCCTTGAATGCTGCGACCGTGGTTTCCACGAAGCCGGATTCGTTCAGGGTATCTGTGTGAATGAGGGTCTGGATGTCATGCTCATCGCAAACACTAAGACAAGTGTCGATGGCCTTGGGGGTGGATCCCCAATCCTCGTGCAGCTTGAGTCCGCACACACCAGCTTCGGCCTGTTCACGCAAAGGTCCAGGCTCACTGTCGTTGCCCTTGCCGGTTATACCAACATTAAGCGGTATAACGTCAGTGGCTTGGAGCATGCTCTCAATCAACCACGCGCTTGGTGTGCAGGTTGTAGCGTTGGTGCCAGTGCTGGTGCCTTGTCAGCAGTTTGCCGCAGTATGCTAGTGCTTAAAGCTCTTACCTTGGCCCGGTGCCACCTCCCAACAGAGTGGTGATTCCCGAGGCGAGCGATTCAGGGGCCTGCTGAGGACAGATGAAATGGATGTGGCTGTCAAAACCACCATAAGTGACGATGTCCTTTTCAGCAGCAATGACATCGGTGTTGGAACCAATGACCATGTTAGAGTCAACACCGTCCATGATATCCGGATTACCAGCTTTGCCAATTCCTACAATGATGCCGTTCTTGACACCGATATCAGCCTTATAGATACCGGTGTAGTCAACAATCAGAGCGTTGGTCAGGACCAAATCCAAGCAGTCGATATCTGAGCGTCCAGAAGCTTGACCCATACCATCACGAATACTCTTACCACCGCCAAAGGCGCACTCGTCACCATATTGGGTGAAATCTTTCTCGACTTTGATCCAAAGATCGGTGGCACCCAGGCGGACGAGGTCGCCAGTAGTAGGGCCAAACATGGAAATGTAAGCTTCACGGTCCAGAGTAAACATGTCAAGGTGAGCAGAATCGCCAGCGGGCTCTGGAGTGTGATGGAAGCCACCCTTCTGCAGTTTCTCAACAAGAGTGCTGGCAATGCGAGCATCGTGGAGGGAACCAGTAGCAAGACCATTACCACCCTTGATGACCTGGTGGCCACCGATTTGGACGAGGTTGACGGTCTTGGTGTCACCAGGCTCGAAACGGACCGAGGTTCCAGCAGCGATATCCAACCTGTATCCCAGCGCTCTGACACGATCAAAGTCCAGTAGAGGGTTGGTCTCGACAAAGTGGTAGTGTGAACCGACCTGGTCGCGTCAAACTCGGCTTCCTCTTTCTCTTGCAAGCACAACGACCTACCTGGATGGGACGGTCTCCTTTGCTGACAACCTTCAACTGTATCCTCTTTCTGTCCTTGTTCAAGACAATCCTGCCGTTCTTGAGGGGTATGATTACACCGGGTTGTTTCTCAGGAGCGTATTCCGAGGGGTCGGCATGAGGGAATATGTCTTTATCGGGTACGGGCAAGAAGCTGCCATACAGGGCCTTGTCAAGGTCACCGTCATCGGAACTGATAGGGTGGTGGACAGTGACCAAGTAGGTGCCAGAGGGAAAGGTTCCTTCGACTTGAAGCTCGACCAGAGAGTTGACTACGGGCGGGAGGACATGACGGCGGCCGAGAATGGTCTTGCCCAGCGACATGAGGTCTGCCACCGAGTGGTTGCCATCGCGGATAAGCTATCGCAACGCGTTACTTGAGTCTGAAGCCTGGTCAAGAGAGGGATGGGAAGTGGACAAACTTCTTGGAGAACGCTTGCAATCAGAGCCTAGTCACCTTGTCAGCGATTATCTTTCTTTGGGATCATCATCATCATCAGCAGCAGCATACCGTCGCTTCGATCTGGTTCAACTTGACACCGCGTGCCAATCTCCGCTGTGCAAGCTGGCCGACTTGCGAAATGACCAGCTTGTCGACCTGCCAAGGATCATGGTGTTAGAAGAGCAGTAGCACATGCCAGCAGTCTCGTGATGCTGCGTACCTCTTTCGGAGTCAAATGCATTTCGAATGACTACCAGAATGCCCAACGAGTCGAATCATCTGCATGTCTTGACACATCGAAACCCCCACCAAGCCTTGGCATGCTTGTCCCCCATAAACCCCCCACGTTCTCCCACGAGCGTCGCTATTCGTTATCAACTCTATCAATTTCCGCAACAAGCTACAACTCTCACGGCCTAGTCTATGGCCTATACAGATTGCGCAATGTCTCAAATATCGTTTAGATGGACGCATTGAGCACTCTCATTTACCTGCAAATCGATACACTGTATAACCGTTGTGGGGAAGTGATTAAAGAATCAAAAAAGATACACACTCTGCCCACATCAGTCGGAACTTCCGATTAGAGAACACAAAACAATCAGACATATCGAAAGACAATGGGCAACCTCTTCTTGCAATTGGGTTTGATGGCCGAGTGTGCCTTGAGATATTCGAGACGGATGCAATTATATACAGAGCCAGGGTCATCCAGACCGCTAGCATTCTTGACCATCTCTCGTTGACGTCCACCAATCTGGACAGCCAAGAGTCACACCTGTTGGTCTTGTTTGCAGGACGCTCTCCGGTGCGAGTCGACGACGACTGCTGACGTCTTCCCTTAATTCCTTTGAAGGAGCCTCACTACCCACTGTACGATCGATGCCTCGAACATCGAAACTCCCCTGTCGTCCAACGGTCCCATGTCAATGACACCTTCTAGAAAGACGGGACGTCATTCCATCGCCGCCTGAACCACAGAGACAGGAGAATACGCAAAACACGGTACGCCTTGTCAAAAGTTAGCCCTCGTCTGCCGCGCCTGTCTTGGGTTCTGCCAGGTGCTTTGACAACATTCAAGGCCTCCTTTCGCAGAATCATAATTTCCCATGTGGACTGAAGTCTTGGAAGGCGCGCTTACCGGTAAGAGACATCATGATGGACTTTGGCTTGCCGAACCTCGTACTGTACCTTGCTGTCAAAAGATTCGATGTTCAGACCATGCACCACCATCGAGTCTTCTCTGATCGACTCTGCAGCCAACCATTGCGAATCTGCCTTGGCAATGGACCATCATCCCGAGACAGGTTGATCTCAATCTCTGTTGCCCGGAATAGCCCTGATTTTGACGGAGCGGCTCCCTGCAGTGCTTCCTTTCAATATTGTGCCTGGCCGACTGCCTCGTTTGGCCATACCTTCCCGTGTTCAACCAGAGACTGCTCTTCCCATGGAACATTGGATAGAAGGACTCTGCGAATGACGGCATGTCCAGGTACATGAAACATTTGTGTCAGGGCACTCTACCACATAACGCGCGAGTCGCGACAGACCTGCCAACAGATTCTAGCGAGGTTGGTGGTTGACGACCATGGATGGCTAAACCAGGCAGAGTCATTCCCGAAGCACGAGCCCTAGTGATAAAGTATGTTTCTTAGCTGAGTCTGGCAGGGCGCGTCGGGGAAGACATATTGCCAGCTTCTTGGTCAGACGCTGCAACAGAGTCAGCAGCTGACTTGTTGATTGACTGCATAACACCGGGAGCTCTGGAAGCAGCACTGTCCAAAGGTACTTTGTGTGTGTGTACAAATCTTAGGAGGAACAAACGTTCTCGCATGTGAATTTGGCACATGTTCGTTTCAGGGCCTCGCCGCGGAAATAGAGTTCGACCGACCAGCCGCCCTCGCATGCCGCTTCCGGCGCCCATGCAAGTGATGGTTAAAGCCCATGTGAATCTTGTCAAAGTCTCGTTTATTGCCATCATGGTTGGAGTTGTTTCCTATTCCTGCACAACACATGTCTGCGACCAGCCCATGTCAAATTCGTCATCTTGAGACTGTTTTGCCAAAACCGACACGCACGGGTGCTGGCAAACAGGACGAAATGCCCGACAGCTGGCGACGACTGTTAATCAATCTGAAGTGAGCAAGGTAACAATGTGACGTCGATCGTCAGCACGATCTCAAAGCGATGGCAGCGAAGTGGGCCAGCCGCCAGACGGACGGCAGCTCCCAGCCACTTGGGCGAGCTTGCAATAGACCATGCAAGCACCGTCGGAGTAAGAGAAAGCAATCGGGTAGGTTGGCAAAAGAAACAAGGGCAGATTGAGAAAGAAAGGCGAGCGAGATTGGTAGGACAACTTCTGAAACGATGCAGAAAGCTGTCGCTGGACGCCTGGTAACGGCGGGAAAACGAGGGGACCAAACAGATGGGTACCGAGACAGAAACAGAGAAAGCAAAACGGGTTGGGTGTGGAAGAGGGCTGGAGCGTAGAGTGTAGAAATGTGTAGTAAATAGACGGTATGAATGGGTGGATAGGTAGCGGTCAAAGAAAATGTCTCGGTGAGTCGGAGGCAGGCATCTATTGGTATTTGGACAGGACGATCTCTGTAGAGGCTGTGGATGGTTTAAATTTGGGACTTGGCTGACCAGAGCCGAGATGCAGGCGAGTTAGGGGGAGTCGCTAACAAACGCATGGGAAATGTTATCTAGCGCGTGCGTGCTGGAGACCGACTTGCTTGGGTAGCAGCAAGTCAGGTATCAGGCTGTAGATAAACACAAAGTTATTGCATTACAGTGGGTGCTTGCAAGGAGCGTGATTTGGGTGTCACTCGCAGTGCGGCTTGAATGACGGTCTGTACCATGGCAGCCCGATGCTTAGCGATGTCGATGTTGCAGAAATGGCGGTGTTGAATAGCATTCTTTGTGCGCTGGGTAGAGAGATGCGAGGGTAAAGGGGGGCTTGCGGGAAGAGAGACAAACAAAGAACGGCTCAGGATTTTGAGTTTACATTATCAGAACATGACAACGGCTTTTGGTCGAGAAGTGAGACGTCCTCTGTGCTCGCCTGTCGCTACTCGTGGTGCTGCTGTTGGGTCATTCTGTCGTCGACTCGTCGTGCTGCTTCTCTCTCTCTCTGGCCACAACCAAGACTTGGACGGATCGAGGTGCCCAAGGCTTTGTATTAACGCTCAGACCTTTGTTCGCGCTTTCCGCTTTCTCGCAGTGAAATTAGCTGCTAGCGGATCGAAGCTGCGTTTCATCAGCGTCCAGTTCGGGGCCTCTGAGAGCGATTCTCGTGCCTGGTTTTGAGAGTCGTGTAGCTCACCGCCCACGCGCTTTTCCTATCATCACACGCATCCATCCTCGCTCGTCCAGGCCGCACCACCCGTCCTCGGTCGACCGCGCCGACTCAAGAGCCTTTCGACAGCGCTCCCCCTACCTTCTGTGCGCCCTGCTCGTCGTCGCCTATCCTCAACCATAGAATGTCGTCGGCCGCCATTCATGCCGTCGCGCCACAGCATTTCCAGCCCTCACCGAATGCCTCGCCCGCGTCTGCGCGCAGACCGCAGAGCCAGAGGCCGTCCACAGCCAGCGGTCCTTCACACTTCGACAGCCCCTCTGCCGTAGCCGCCCGTCAAGCATCTTCATCCTCGACCAACGCTTCGCCCAACCACCGCAAAATCTCTACCGCATACGATTCGATGGAACCCGCCATGCCTCAACAAGAATACTCATCTACTCACCCCCACCTCAACGCAGACAGCCCGTCGCAGGCCCGCCGGAAAGAGATGGACCAGCCCTCGTCGCCGAGACACATGATTCCCGAGACCCTTCCTCGTGAAGACAGTGCCATCCTGAGCAGGTTGGTCATCGACGATCCGCAAGCCGACGCCGCTCGCGAGAGAGCCCGTGTCGCCGAAGCACAGCCCATGTCCGCCAACCACCACGATCCCTCAATGTCAACCATGGAAGCCCCAGAAGAGGCTGCCGCCCCCCGCCGCCGACAGGAACACCTCAAGTCGAGTCACCCTAGAAAGGAGACCAAGTTTGGAGAGTACATCCTGGGACAGACGTTGGGCGAGGGAGAGTTTGGCAAGGTCAAGATGGGATGGAAGAAAGAGGGGGGAGTACAGGTCGCCATCAAGCTAATCCGTCGTGACACGCTGGGCAACAACCCCAACCGCCTACCCAAGATCTACCGCGAGATTTCGATTCTACGCGGACTGCAGCACCCAAACATCGTGCGGCTGCACGAGATGGTTGAGACTGAAAGGCACATCGGCATCATCCTCGAGTACGCATCGGGCGGAGAACTGTTCGACTACATCCTCAACCACCGCTATCTTAAGGACAACGCGGCCCGTCGGTTGTTTGCACAGCTCGTGTCTGGTGTCGGCTACTTGCACAAGAAGGGTATTGTCCATCGCGACTTGAAGCTGGAGAACCTGCTGCTGGACCGCAACCGCAACATCATCATCACCGATTTTGGATTTGCCAACACCTTCAGCTCGGACGACGAACTCGGCGAGGACATCGAGTCCAACCTGAACAACAAGAACTTTGTCTCCAAGATGGGCTTGGAACACATCCTACCGACCGGTCACCGTCGTGGCGATCTCATGCAAACGAGTTGTGGTAGCCCGTGCTATGCTGCGCCAGAATTGGTTGTTAGTGACTCTCTCTACACTGGCCGCAAGGTCGATGTGTGGAGTTGTGGTGTCATCTTGGTACGTCCGCGTCAACCCACGCCGACCAAACAGCGGTGAGCTAACTTTGACTAGTATGCCATGCTTGCAGGATACCTGCCTTTCGATGATGATCCGGCCAACCCCGAAGGTGATAACATTAACCTGTTGTACAAGTACATTGTGTCGACTCCTTTGACCTTCCCCGAATATGTCACGCCTCATGCTCGCGATCTCCTGCGTCGCATTCTGGTGCCCGACCCGAGAAAGCGTGCCGACTTGTTCGAGGTTGCTCGTCACAGCTGGCTCAGCGAGTACGCCCACGTTGTCGGTTTCATAACAAGCACCACAACCACCTCTGCCGACATTGTTGACTCCGCCATTCCCACCGAAGACCAATACGACGTACCACAACTCGCCCGCAGTGCATCCGTCAGAGAGCCATCCAAACCTAGTCAGATTGCAGTCGTCGGTGGTCTCAGCAACAAGAACACCCCCGTCACCGAAACCGAGTCCAAGACACCTCGCGATGCTAAGCGTAGAACCGTTCAGGTCGAGTACGTTGCTCCTCAGTCTCAGACTGCAAGACAGGCGCCAATCTCGACATCCTTGCCCACCAGTGCTGTGCTGGCACAGCCTCCTTCTTCTCAAGGAAGGTCGCGTGCAAGAGGTGACAGCGCTTCTGGTCCGGTGGCTGCCAACCCTGCGTCTTACGATCTTTCGCCCAGCTCTCAGCGTTCTCAGCAGCGCCCAGCAACTCAATCCGCCATGTCGCCTCCTGTTCGTCCGAACCGCGAGCCTCCACGAGCAGTCACCGACTCGACTCCCTTCAACGTTGGTTCTCCCACTTCGAGCGCTCGTCCCACCACCAGCGGCTCGAGATTGCCATCGCGTGGCAACTCGTATGGTCAGCCTGCTCTGGCGACTGTTGCCGCTACCAACGCCGAAGGTCGCTTCTCGCAACCCAAGTCGTCCGGATCTGGATACATCATCTCTGGACCCAACTCGCAAGACGGATCCAAGAGAAACTCTTACACCGGAAGACCAGTCAGCCAACATTTGCCAACCGATGTCCAGGCCGCCCCTCAGCAGCCTGCAGAAAGACCAGTCCGTGGACACAAGCGTTCTAACACAATGGAGAGTTTCACTACAAAGTTGTTCGGTCGCACTGGTTCTCGTCGTCAATCAGCAACTGCACAAGAGATTGCCAACGCTCGTCAAGAGAGGGAGAAGTCTTCGCGCATGTACCCTCCTGTCAGCATGAAAAACGCAATGCCCCATTCTGGCGAGGATCTCACACGTCCTTCTACCGAGTCTTCTCGCCGCTCCTTCGGCTATAACCGTAAGACCAGCGAGACTGCTGGACCTCGCTCGTCGAGAAGATTCTCTTTCCTGCCCATGTCGTTTTCTAGGATGAGCTTCTCTGGTGCATCTGGACCTGAAACTGCCGAGGGTGGTAGACGTGCTTCTGTCCAAGCCAATGCTCGCAGCCGTCCTGCTTCCAAGCAATCTCCTGCCATGGCATTCGGTCAAGGCAGAAGCCGTTCTCCCAGTCAAAGCACCACTGGTAGCAGCATTCCCGTTGTTGCGGACAGCAGCGTCGATGGCCGTCGTAAGATGCCTCATCAACCTGTACGTGGTGCAACTGCTCCTGATCTTACCAAGATGCAAGATCCTGGTTTCTCCCAGCAGCAGCAATACACTAGGCAACAACAAGAGCAGCAGTACAACAACTACACACCTCCTCAGAGCAGCGCTGGTCGACCAAGACAGGAGAACTTTTACACGCCTTCACAATCCGCAGAGTCGCAGGCATCCGATTCGATCGCTCAAACACCACGACAGCAATACCCCGTTGGGTTTAACGAGACTGAGCCCGTCATGGCCAAACCCCAACACCGCCAACAAGCAGTGCTGCAGAAGAACCGCAAATTTGGAGATGCGTACGAAGGTCACGGAAACGGTGGCAGCAGTGGTGGTGCTCGACGAGTGATGGACTGGTTCCGCAAGAGAGGCAAGGACAGAAGCAACTAGGAAGGCCTGTGTCCGGCTTGTTGATGTTTTTGCACTTCCCCCGACTTTGAGCAGTGTTCGTCTCCTCTTCTTTCTGGAGCATTGCTTTTTTTGCATCTTTTTTGCCTGTTTTCCTTATACCCTTTTTTCTTGTTCGCCCTTTCTTATTTGACCGCCCCTTCTCATCATCCACCTCTTCTTTTTGCCAACTTCTGAACTTAATGATAATTGCTTCCATTGGTTCACGTTCGTCTTTGTTTTCTTTTTTTTTTCCGGTCAGCGCGGCGTCCTCCTTCATCTTATCTTCCAAGCGGCTCTACTTCCTGTTCATTAGCAAACGCACACTTCTTTTTACTTTGGGCATGGCATCAAGCTCTCGGGGATTGTGAGAGTATAGGGGAGCTCTTCTTGAATGTATTAGTCGGACTCATAAACAAATTTTCTCCTCTTCCTTTTTGGCTACACTGGACTTTTACCTAATGATCTTTCTCCTCTTGTCTGATATTCGAGGTAGTCGACGAGAAGCAAGTTGCGAGACCGAGCATCTCCGTCTTTGAGTCGTCCTGCGCGACAGCTGTCAAGAATGCTACTTTGATACTTGGTCAGCCGTGGACGGCACATTGAGGCTCAAAGACTTCCAGGCTTCAGGCTATGGAACGGGACGCATCCTGCAAGCTGTACGGCCGTTATGTGTTTCCGGTCTTTTTGTCTTTGCTGGCTTGGATGACTAAAGGGACGTGTGCATGAGTCGAGTTTCACTTTACACCGAGTCACGATGATTAGTTTTATCATCTTTGTTTCCTGGGTCTCTATCCACGTCTTTTTAACAGTACTTGACTAGATTTTGTTTCTCTATGATTTGACGTCTACTATTGCAGCCTGTCTCTGCTTAAAAGCATGATGTTTCTGAAACTGGTCATGTTGTAGTATACCTGAGTCTTGTATAGTGCAACATGCCGTTTCAAAGAGCAGTAATGTGGCGCTTCCTCCCCTTTAAAGGATTGCGCTATGCTTCAAGTTGCCCGAGTCTTGTGTTCCAGTCCAGGTACGATGGGAGATTGGCAAACCAGATTTCTTTGTCGTTACAGCTAGCTTAACCAGAAAATCCATTGTTTATATCCCGCTGCATTTACTACTCATTCCGAACAAAAAGCAAACCCAGCTCTCCAAAAACAACATTTGCACGAAAAGTCTACAGCATTACAAGGACCATCATTCCACCTCACACTGCCTCGAAGCCACCACGATTTACTGCAAAAGCAATGCATCTACTCCACTATTCCCTCGCCATCTTTGCAGCGTGTGTGAATGCAAAAACTGACCTCAGTGGCTGCACGAGGACAGATGTCTCGTCACCGGCTGGTGCCTCTTATGCCTGGTATGTGCCCGGCACGGGAGAGCTGTGCGAGTTTTTGGATTGTGGAGGTGGTAGGGCGCCGCCGAAGTTGAATGTGCCGGGGTGTGCGGCGTATACGGGGACGGAGGTGTATAGGCCGAGTTATTTGGCTGGGTTTACTGCTGGGGGAGTAGGGGGTGTGGAGGCGAGTGCTACGCTTGCTGCTACGTCGACTGCTACGCCCACTGCTTCTGGTATTTCTACTGCTGTTGCGGAGGATGGCGATGATGAGCAGTCTGCTAGTGCCGTTGCATCGACGACTGCAAGTGCTGCTGCAATCGCCATGTCTACGACGAGTGCTGCTGTGACTGGAGTCAGCACTTCCGACTCAGGATCCACCAGCATCTGGAGTGTGGTATCCATTAACAACCCCACATTGACCTCTCACGATCCCACCCCTCGCACCATTATCAGTACCGCAACTTCCGCAGTGTCTGTTGCAAGCTCTGTTGCATCCTTTACGACAAGCACAGAAGATTTACCTACCTCTTTGTCGGCATCCACTATATCGGCAGTGGCGACTGGTAGTTTGAGCATGAGCAGATCGTGGGTCAAGACCGTTCCGACTTTTGCTTGGGCCGCTGCTGACCATGGTGTTGATAGGGCCAGTGCGTCTACCTCTGGATCTACGACTAAGTCGTCTTCTGCTTCTGCGTCTCTTGTCGATTCTACTGGTGCGGCTGGAAGGGTTGGTGCTGTTGGTGGTGGTGCGGGTGTCGTTGCTGCTGTGGTGGGTGTTTGGGCTGTCATGTAAGGATTGCGCTATCCAGGAAGGCAGGGACTTGGGTGATGTACTGGTAGTGTCGATATGAACTTCTCGTTTGCTCGAATTTGCCATGCGGGTAGCTATAAAGACACAATGCTTGAGAATCAAGGCTGTGTCTACTAGGAGACGTGATGTCGACGGCTTCCTGTGGACAGATCCCGGATATATGGCCAATCGTGTATCCTGACACTCTATAATGTTACTCTGTGACGCTTCGAGATCAACTGAATGTGAGAGACATCGAAAGGGGGTTGATAGCCTGACGAGAGATGCCAGCGTCGAGGTTTTATTCTCGAGCGCACAATTTCCGGCACAAATGCATAATTTGAATAACTCCCATCTGCTTTTTCCTTAGACAACAACAACTCATTCAGAATCTCTCATCTTCCTCCGAAATTGACATGTCACGCCTTCAAACCCAGACAGCGAATCCAGAAA
The DNA here is from genome assembly GCA_019677095.1 of Aureobasidium sp. SLJ-2021a. NCBI lineage: Eukaryota > Fungi > Ascomycota > Dothideomycetes > Dothideales > Saccotheciaceae > Aureobasidium > Aureobasidium sp. SLJ-2021a. The sequence goes on along the minus strand of JAHRBU010000061.1, from coordinate 59,894 downwards.
ACTCGATATGGCATGATATCCCTGAAGACACCTTTCGCAAACATCTGGTAGACCTCGAAAAACTCACAAATGCCGTGCCAGTCGAACCGCAGACTTTTCCTCTTGATTCACACAACCATGGATCAAAGAACAAATATACCCTACCACTGGATATAGAGCAGCAGGTAGCAGATGATTTTGCATTCTTGGCTGCAATCGAAGAGGGAGCCCAAAGCGTTGCAGCTGTGTGTCTGGAAGAGCATTTCCAACCAGCTCGACTTACGCTACGGTTTGCAGCGCTGGACCTCTCGCTGAATGATGAAGTGAAAGAGGCTCTGAAGGCAATAACCAATATCCTCAGTACCGTAACCTCGGCTGATAGTTCGGTCTGTACCGAAATACTGTTTTCACAAATCGTGAGTTTGCACTTTCGACGACTGCTCGCACGGCTCAGATCCCAGAAATGGGAAAAGCCAAAGTATCTCGCAAAACAGCACAAGAAACCCCTATGGCAGGACTTTGCAAACCTCACACATCGCGTCCAATTCGTGTATACCAAGAAAGAGGCGGCGTTGAGACGCTCAGTGGAGACACGAGTGCAACACCTCGCTGCAATCTACTCGGCCTTTGAAGCCCTCTGCGCAGGATCCGCAGACGAAAAGTCACATCTACACGCCTTGATAAAAGCAAGCTATGGCTTTTGCAAAAACAACGAGATTGCGGACTTTGCGCAACGGCTTGAAGACTCCATCACCGCGTCTCCAACGCCAAAAGTTGCTTCCGCCATCAAATGCCTGCGCCAGATCGAGAAGATTGGCGCATACTGGCGCGTCGCCACATCTCTGATTGCCACAAGTTCGACATATACTACTTTGTTCCAAGCACCGAATCTGCAACTCGCGTTTTGCACTCCATACGAGGCTGTGGCTACAGATATCGGACACGAGTCTTGGGCACGATCCTGCCACGTACATGCAGAAGTCCAGCTTTGCGTGTACTACGACCTGCTGTTCCAAGACCCCACGCACTCGCCGGAAGTTCTTGCTCCTCGTGTGCTGGGCACGAGCAAGTGGTTGTGCTATCTCTGCTGGAGGTTTCTGCGCGCGCATGGCAGGTTTGTGCCGGTGAATACGCATGGGAGGTTGTATGATCAGTGGACGATACCGGATCTGGCTGAGTATGAGGATGAGCTGTGTACGAGGTATCGTGGTATTGTGTGTGATGTGGATGCAGAGGTGGTTAGGGAGATAGGGGGTACGGGAGCTATTGAGGCGGGATCGATGTTGAGGTGGCGTGCTGAGCCCATGACGAGTCGGCAGAATTTGTTGGGTGTGGATGGTATATGCTAAGCCTTCATGAGGCGCTACTCTCTACTTCGCCGTCAGGTTCGAGGAAGTTTTAGAGTTAAGGGGCTGTGTTGTGGGCGGCGAAGAGAGGAAGTAAGAAATAAGAGTAATGGCAGAGGTCAGCAATGCTGCGAGTTTAAGAACTGCAGACAAACACAATATTGACTGTTGTAGCAAAGCAGAAAATTGGCAAGAATCAGTACCAGAAAGCGCAACAAAATGGTGCCGCCAGGGCTCGAATTTGCGACTGCCAAACCATACGGTACATAGCCGAGAACTTCAAAGGCGAGGTCCCATGAGAAATCCTTCCAACTCAACACCACCAGACATGTACAACAGTGATGCCTGTCAGACGAAGAGAAAAAGTAACATCAAAGATGATCAAAACGAGCATAAAACTGACACCCAGCAAAATCCCACTCAGAGCTCTTCACACGTCGCTTGCCATTCCGGCGTTTTCTCAGTTCAGGGTGGAGTTTGAAGCAATTGGCGGTCGAATGGTAAGGAATCCTGCAGTGGTCGCAGTAGTCGACGTGAGCCTTGGTCTTGCACTTTGACGGATGATGTGCAGTTGGCACAGGTCTGTATAGTTGCTTTATTTCAGCGAACATCTTTTGGGTTGCTTCTTCGAAGAGAGCGTCCCGGACCAGCTCGTCAAATGTCACCCAAGGCCCTGTAGTTGATTCAAAGATACAATTGTTGTTCATGAAGTGGTTCACAAATGCTTTGAACCTAGGAGTGAGTCCTTGGAGGAAGAATGCGCTCCAAAAACCATCGTGTAGAGTGTATGTCGCATCTATGGCCAGCAGAGATTGTTTGATCGTCTTGAGTTCATTCGCAAGGTCCGTGACAGAAGAGTCTCCAATGGAGATGGTGTTGAGGCGTTGAGTGAGGGTAGAGACGGTTGCTGCTTTATTTGAATCGTGGGTTGGTCACTCGACAGTCGAGGGAGAAGTCATTTTGATATGGGTAAAGCTGCTAGGCACAGGTGCAAGAACACACAGTGTTTTTCAAGTCAGCTCTCGTGTCAATGAGAGGCATTGGCTTTGAGAAGTGACCCCCTTCGTTGTGCCCTCCTATCGAAGGCGGTGAGAGCGGCAGCCGGAGGTCGGAGTTTGGGCGCAACGACAATGACGACGGTCAAACAGAGCACCTTCCAATCTTGCACTTGTAGACAAACAAACCAACCACAGACATTCACCCAGACGATCGCGCTTTCCTCACTCGACTCCAGGCCGACACCAAACAGAGATCCTCAACTCAATCTAAACTCGTCAACGCATCACACGATCTCATCATGGAACAAACCCGAGCAATCAACGCGCTGGCACCCTTCCTCGCTCTCTCAAAGTCGGCCACCTCAGCTCGCGCAGCCGCCGATCTGGTCACTCAAGCCACTTCGGCCGCTCACACATATGTCTTTGGCGAGCTGCTCCAGACGCCAAACATGCAGAGTCTACGCGACGATGCCCAATACCGCAACTACTACACACTGCTCGAGCTATTCGCTTGGGGCACCTGGGCCGAATACCAAGGTACGTGACTACCTCCACCCTGGCCCCTACACACCCAGAAGACTGACAAATGCAGCTCTCGCCTCAACACTGCCCCCGCTGTCACCAGCCCAACAACACAAACTGCGCCTCCTCACCCTCCTCACCCTCGCCGCAAACACGACCCCCAACACCCCACTCACATACCCAAACCTCCAATCCGCACTCTCGCTCGACTCGCCCCTGGCCCTCGAACGCCTCGTCACAGACGCCATCTACGCAGACTTGCTCACCGCCACCCTGAACCCCGCACAGGGCATCGTGGCCATCAGCAGTGTAGCCGCCCTGCGCGACCTCAACCCCGGCAGCGTGACCCGTATGATGGCTTCACTGGATGCTTGGAGCGGTAGATGTGACGACGTGCTCAAGGACTTGGAGGCGCAGATGAAGAGTGTCATGGAAGCTGCAGAGAGAAGGACAAACGAGGAAGCTGTGCGTGCCGAGCAGGTGCACAGGGCTGAGGCTGCGGGAAAGAAGAGCGATGATGCTGCTGACGATGCTATGGAGTTGGATGACGGCGGTCAGAAGCTGGGGGGCAAGAAGAGAGGTCTCGGTGGCCTGGGTCTGAGAAAAAGATAAGATGTCTCCCACGAAGCCATGCAAAGGACGAATCCACTGCGTCTACCGGGTATAGAGGACTCGCCAGAAGAAAGCAAGGCATTGCAGTTACCGCGCCTCACGAAAAGAGCACTAGCTTTGCTCAATAATCACGAAGATTACGAAACACCTTTTCCCAAACACACATCCATCCACGAAGTTTGTCATCCAACGGCTGCTACACTCACTCTTCAATCACTCCTAGACTAACAGCAGACCGATTCCACTACTCGAGGGACAAGGACAGACGATACAGACAACATGTAACGATAGTAAAACCCGAATGTGGACCTGGTGATCCCCCCAAACGGCCGACCCCAAGCAATTCAAAGTCAGACCGATGATCCGATACCAAAAAGACTTGTAGCGAAAAAGGGTCAGGGTCAGACACGAACACCAGCGCATGTTTGTGGTAATCAGGCCATGTTTTTCTGTCTTGGGAAGAAACGCTCATAGATTTTTCCAAGTGTTCCTTGTGAACAGGGGACCTGTATGCGATGGGGTATAAGAGAGAAGAAAAAAAGGAAAAAGGAGAAGAAAAAAGAGAAACAATAACAATGCGCCCGTAAAAGACGAAAAAAAGAACATGATATGCAAGAATTCCCGAGTACCACACACACACACACACACACAAGTCTTTCTCTGCGATGTCAAGGCCAGCAGCGACATGAGCTCTCCTTGGCAATTCTCTTTCCCAACGCCCGTAGAACACTCGAAAAGACAGATCTGACGCCACGCCATATGCAAAAAAGAAGTGAACCGGAAATCAGGACAGCTAAGAGCTGTTGGATCGCATGAGCATTTCCTACAAAGGGCACACTGTTAGCGCCATCATCACATAATAGTGCATTGGAAAACGCTTACCCGCTCAATGGGATCGCCAAGGTCTGCCGTCACAATCGAAGGACTCTTAGTCGGGTTGGTCGGCGAGTCCGTGTACCCTCGGATGTCCAAGATCGGCCTCCTCGGCGTGCTGACTTTGCTGCTGCTGGTGCTATCCGCTTGCTTGCCGTCATCGCCTTGTGTGAGTGCCAGCCTCTGATCCTTGTTGCGTTCGAGCAATGCTCCTCCCATGGTCGCACACTTCAGTATCGTTTGAATGAGCTGGTTAGGCTTGAGCGGCTTGGAGAGATACTCGTCCATCTGGGCTTGAATACACTTCTCGCGATCTCCCAGCATGGCGTGTGCAGTGAGAGCGATAATGGGCGAACGGGTAAGCTGGTGCTCGCGCTCGTATTGACGGATGTTGGCAGTGGCTTCGAAACCTCCCATGATAGGCATTTGCACATCCATAAGCACCACGTCGTAGCGCTTCTTCTTGATGGCTTCGAATGCTTCCAGACCGTTGTTGGCCACAGTGACTGTGTGGTGGTGTTTTTGCAAAATCTTGACGGCGAGTCTTTGGTTGACTGCGTTGTCTTCGGCGAGCAAGATGTCGAATTTCATGGATGGATCGGCAGATGTTGGTGCTGCACGTCCTTCCAATGCTGGAATGAGCGCATTGCCCAGGTCGATGGACAAACAGGGCGTTGTCATGTAACTGGCGATACCGTCTTCGAGTGCAGACTTGAAGCTCATGCTGATGACAGGAGCAAGCATGACGATGGGGATGTACTTAAAGTCCTCAACGTTGCGAAGTTTGCGAGCTGTCTCTCTGCAATCGACCAGAACACAGTCGTAAGCCTTTCCAGCAGCACTGGCCGCCTGGGGTGAAGGTACTTCCTGCTCGGTGTGCACAACCATAGGTACCAGTTGAAGATTGACGAGGTGCTGAGCGATCTCTTCAGAGCAACCAGTCTTACCAGTGTCAATGAAGAGCACGTTGTGCTTGCGGTAAGCTCTGAGCTGCTTGTCGATGGCCTTGACATCGGGGTTGCCGACCTTGAACTTGACGGTGAAGTAGAAGCAACTACCTTGGCCAAAGTCGGATTCCACCCACATTCTTCCTTGCATGAGCGAGACAAGTCTTCTTGAGATGGAAAGACCGAGACCTGTACCTCCGAAGCGGCGAGTCGTTGAGCCATCTGCCTGCTGGAAAGTGTCGAAGATAAGGTCAAGCTTGTTGCTCGGTATACCAATACCGGTGTCACGAACGGCAAACTGGACTGCGTACTCGCCATCCTTGCATCCAAGCTGGTCTGCTGCAGAGATGGAAATTCTGACCTCGCCCTTGTCGGTGAATTTGATGGCATTGCCGACCAGGTTCAAAATGATTTGACGAAGTCTGAACGAATCGCCGACGACGTAATCGGGTACCGAACTGTCGACATAGTAGGCAAGATCCAGGCGCTTCTCGTTGGCCTTGACTGCCAGACCCTTGAGGCCGTTGAAGACTTGACCACGGAGAGAAAATGGAATTTCCTCGACAACCATGCGATTGGCTTCAATCTTGGAGATGTCGAGAATATCGTCAATGATGGTCAACAGACTGTTAGCCAGGTTAAATACCAGGTTGAGCATTTCTCGCTGGTTTTGGTTCAAGTCAGTGTCAAGAGTGAGTTGAGTCATTCCGATGATACCGTTCATGGGCGTTCTGATCTCGTGAGACATGTTGGCGAGGAATTCTGACTTGGTCTTGTTGGCCAATTCGGCAGCCTCTCTGGCAGCAGTGTTCTTCTGGATACTTTCACGCAGACCAGTAACCATCTTGTTGATCTTCTGCTTGAGCTCGTTCATTTCGCCCGATGCTTCGACGGTGATCATCTTGGTGAAGTCGCCGTCCATAGCGGCGTTCGTGATGTCGCCAAACGCTCGGACTTGTGAAGTCAGATTTTGGGCCATGGTGTTGACGTCGGAAGTGATTTCCTTCCAGCGACCAGAAATTCCATCGACTTCTGCTTGACCACCCATTTTGCCGTCGACACCGACATCGCGAGCGACACGCTTGACAGCAAGAGACCAGTTGTCGAGACGACCAACCATGTCGTTGATGGTGTTCTTCAAGAGTAGAATCTCTCCTTGGGCATGCACCTTGATAACCTGAGTCATGTCGCCACGAGCAATAGCCTGAGTGACGTCTGAGATGTTGCGGACCTGGTTGGTCAAGTTGTTGGCCATGGTGTTGACATTGTCGGTCAAGTCTTTCCATTTGCCTTCAACGTTCTCAACCTGAGCCTGTCCACCAAGCACACCTTCGGTGCCGACTTCTCTTGCGACCTTGCTGACCTCGAAGGCGAAAGTGCTCAGACGGTCAACCATGGTGTTGATGGTGACCTTGAGTTCGAGAATCTCGCCCTTGACCTCGGCTCCGACCTTCTTGCTGAGATCACCTCTGGCGACAGCTTTGGTGACGTGAGCAATTTCACGCACCTGAGTGGTGAGGTTGTTGGCCATTCCATTGACGTTTTCGGTAAGGTCTTTCCACGTGCCTTCGACTCCGTGTACAGTGGCTTGTCCACCAAGTCTTCCCTCTGTTCCGACTTCTCTGGCGATTTTCGTAACTTCGTGAGCAAACTGTCTGAGTTGGTCGACCATAGAGTTGATGGTGGATTTGAGCTCGAGAATTTCACCCTTGCACTCGGCCTTTACTTTTTGCGTGAGATCACCCCGTGCGACGGCGGTGGTAACCTCGGCAATGTCTCGTACTTGGGTTGTCAGGTTGTTGGCCATGGCGTTGACATTGACAGTCAGGTCGTTCCACATGCCCTGCACGCCCTCGATCTGGGCCTGACCTCCGAGCACACCCTCGGTGCCGACGTCACGAGACACGCGAGTGACTTCTGTTGCAAAGGTACGCAATTGGTCGACCATGCCGTTGATGGTTTGCTGGAGTTGCAGTATCTCACCACGAGCAGGGCGCTGAATCTTGCGGCTGAGATCGCCCTGGGCGACTGCGGTGGTTACGACGGCGATTTCTCGTACTTGGTTGGTAAGATTGTCGGCCATTATGTTGACTGTAGATGATTAGCCGACGGATGATCAGATGATAGAGGAGATTCTGCATACCGTTTTGGGTAAGCTCGGCCCAGATACCGCTGACACCAGGCAAGACAGCTTGGCCGCCGAGTCTTCCTTCGGTACCGACCTCACGAGCGAGGTGTGTGACTTGACTGGCGAAATCTTGTAGTTGGTCGACCATTTTGTTGATTGTGCGTTTGAAGGTAGCGATTTCGGGGTCACGCTCTTTGGCGCTGATGAGCACCTTCTTGCTGAGATCACCATTGGCGACGGCAGTGACGATGCTGCCAATCTCGCGGAGGACTTTTTGGTAGGTGGCATTGATTTGTTGGTTCTTGGACAACTCGCGCTTCAGAGTCTCGACATCGTCCATGGAGCTCTCAATACCGCCGAGGGCTTGCTCGGTGGCTTGACGCTGTTGTTGCAGCGTTTCGTTGATGCTGTCAATGTATTCTTTTTGAGCCTTGATCTGTTCACTTTGGCGATCGACATGGTCGCGGAGAACTCCAAGCTCTTCTTCAGTCAGCTGACGCGGTACGGCAGTGCCTTTAGGACTCTCCGACTTGGCCAGCAGACTGTTCACCAAAGATGCAGAGCGCGGCCGTGAAGCCAGAACACGGGCGGCTGTGGGCGAGCTTTCGGGCGAAAAGGCAGATTGCAGAGGCTCGTTGGGAGTAATAGGGAAGACGGTCGAGGCCGAAGAAGCGACCCTGTTCTCGAGGTACTGGACGCGGCTGGCCAGAGCAGCGACTTCACGCTCTAGTTGTCGTTTGGCGTCAGAGTCGGCGCCAGGCAAGGGACTGCGGTTCGATTCGATGCTGTTGGCAGCGACACGGCTGTTGAAGTCATCGTCGGCGGGGGTGTATTGTTTGGCAAGGTTGGAGATGATGCCAGCGAGGGCTGCGTACGAGTCCCCTTCTGCCATCGTGGGCGGTAGTTGGTGCAGGTGCGGATGGTCGACGCGCATGAACGGTACGGGAGTGGCCTCTTCGTCCAGTTTCCAGGGATGTGTGGAGACGCGAAGGACTCGGACAGACGACGAGAGCCTTGGTGACGACTCCGACAGACGACGAGAGCCTTGGTAACGACTCCGAAGGGCCCGAGACGGAAGTCAAGACTAGATGGGCATCAAAGACTGAAGGCGGTGTCGTCGCTGGAAGAGCTCTTGGAGATCTGGACAGGTCGATGTGGTGACAGGTTGCGAGAGGAGACGAGGGCTCGGAGCGGCTTCAACAGCAGATGGGCCCAAGGGTCGGCCACAAGCGCGCTAATTTAGTGATCGCCGAGAAAGCCTCGCTGTCCAATCGTAGCCGACCTGGACGCGAAAACCCAAAAAGCAGTGCTGGCCTGCTGCAGCTGTCTTGGATCCTTCTGCGATGACAATGAATCTATGATTGACAGCAACCTGATAGGCAAAGGCAGGGAAGGAGAGTGTGTCGCTGGCTCCAAACAAAGAAGTGCCAAACAAACTCTGAATCGCCCATGCTTAGGAAGCCGCTACCCACATCCACCACGCGAGCCGGAAAGACCCCATAGCCCAGCTAAATTTATCAGCACTCGACCGCCTCTCTAGAATCGCTTCCTCTCTGTGCCCACGTCTCGCGCCATTTTGCATTCTTTGTGAATATCGTCTACGACCCCTCGTATTCCTATCGCTAGGCAATACACTGCAGCCGCTGCCAAGACTTTACCTGCATCTTCACTCTAAAGCTGATGTCCATTCCTCTGCTTTCAATGTCCGATTTCAGTTTTCCCGAGTGGTCCATAAAAGAAAAACAAACGTCTACATGGCAAGATACCGTTTGCCTTTCGATTGATCTGATGGACCACGAGCACAATCGACATCGAGATGCCACTGATAGGTGGACTCGGAGCTCAGACCACTATTTTCCGTTGATGCATATTTCAGGGTCCTCCATGTGGAGACACGCACTCACTCAGTCTTTGCACGTTTCCAAGACTCCTTGTTGAACGTCTCGTTCTTTCCATCAGGAAGCCAACTTGTTGATCAAGTCAACACGCGATACGCGTGCTTCGAGACCACAAGAGACGACCTGTCGTCCAGCCTTAAGCTCCCTAGCGTCCGCTCTTTGCACGTACGGAGAATTGGTGCAATGATAATGCCGCACTTTCACCGCCGTGCCCGCCGATCCCTTTGTCCGTTGAACAAACTGCCTCTGAGACGCCCAAAGTCATTTTAATCTCGACCACTCTGTTAGCACCGCTTTCTTCAAGGTGTCATCAAACTGACCGTCATATTCCTTGCGCGGCGCACCGTTCAACTGTGCAGTAAGAGGCCATGAGATGATGTCGATCGCGTTTCATGTTGTCCACTACCATTTCTCGACAGGTACTCTGTAGATCACAGATCCCATCCCTTACTTGCAATCAACGACATCTGCTTACTTGTACTGGGCGGATTTCCCGCAGTTTCCCGGTCGAATCTCTTGCTTCTTCGACTCTTTGTTTCAACCAGCTTCCGCACCTCTCTCACACGGTGTTTGCAACATGCAGCGGATCGCAAAGCATGTTGCTAGTTGAGTTCAGCCACTACTGACTCGACCTCTCAGCCTTATCCTAACCTTGCTACTCAACGGGAAGAACCGTTACAGGGTCCATCCAGCATGAGCCTTACTCTGTTCGAGCATGCCATGAGGACACTGGTCTTTCTTATTCTACCTTTGGCTTTGCACCATATCTCTTGCTTGTCCAAAGGCGGAAACATCGCTCGTACTTGATGTAGCTTATCAACCCAGCGGTCAGACAGACAAGACTTTACCATAGTCATCCGAGTCAGGCCTTTGCGCAGAGGGGCAACTGCTGTTGCCAAGACCCTCGGCAGTCAACAGGGAGTAAGTATCCTATTAAACACCGCTTAACCCGGCACAACAACCTTCCCTCGTCCAAAAGCCACCTTGTCTTGAAGGATGGCACTCTCCTGAGCTCTGAAACGCCCAGAATTCTGAGGAGAGTTTTACACTGCCGGTTTGTTGAGAACGCCCGTCGTATCTGACGATCATGATATCCGCTTCCAAGTCTCGGAGCCAGCTTCCCTAGAGGCTAGAAGTTCTGGCAACTACCAAAGTCAAGGAGGTCACAGCCTGTTGTGCATCTTACTCTAGAGCAAATGGTGCAGATGGGGTTCATCTCTGATCCCCTTGGTTGTCAATGCCAGAGTAGATGGTTGTTGCAAGCATCTTCTCACCAAGAGAGCCGTGCAGGTGCAGTTGATCATGGAGGCACTTAGAACGATGACGCCGAAGAGCATAAAAGTCATTATAAAGGTGAGGTTCAATCAACGTATGCTGGTTGACAAAGAGAACATTGGCAAGCGTCTCACTGTGTTGAGTTCTGCCAAAGACAACACCATGCATCGTGAAAGTCTGTAGTGACTGAGCGGCCATGGAGACATCTCGACTAAGAAAGTCATGTATAAGACATATGGGCACTGTCAGCATTATAATACCAGTAAACGTTCAAAAGCGAGTCAAACACAACCTCCAACTCATATGCCAACGACGCGGATTAATGTCTTGCTATGGAGAGAGGGAACACGCAAGCTTGTGAGAGAAGACACACCAAAGACGGTCAAGAAGGTTGCTTTCTGCTATTAAACCCATTCAGAATCGCATTGTTGATACAAGACACTCATTATAATCACTGTCTCACGGACCACCCGCATGGCTTTGATAGGTGAGAGTAGAGGTATTTGATTCATCTTCTGTTTGCGCACCCAGCTTTCATCAATTCTTCCAGAAACTTTCTCTCCAACACATCACTCAAGTATCAAAAGCTCATGCTATTCTGATATCTTCTTACACATCTTCCTTGATCGTCGCGCAACCATGTCCCGCCCCCATATGGAGCGCCGCCCTGTCGAAGACAACAGTGGTAGCATTGCTCAGGAAAGGTAATTCTCCAAACCGATGACTACTCTAGTATGGGAAAGCTAATCTTCAACAGCACGGTGTTCAACAAGCCCCAAGACTCCGACATCATCATCGAATACCACGGCAACAAGATCCACGCACACCGCGCCATACTGCGCATGTGCTCGCCCTTCTTCGACCGCATCCTCCAATCCCAGTGGCCCGTACGTATCCCCGAATCCAACCACACCCTCCTACTAACCACACACACACAGGTATCCAACGGCCCCATCTTCTCCCTCGGCGACGACGACGACCCTGCAATCGTCGACGCAATGCTCCGCCACATGTACAATCTCCCCTACGACCAATCCCTCAAGTCCCACGACGGCTCCGAGGACGTCTTCAAATTCCACACCGATGTCTTCATGCTGGCCGACAAGTACGACTGCCCCTCCCTGCGCGTCGCCGCCGTATCCAATTTCCGCCGCGCTGCAAATGCCGCTCTGGACAAGTTTGCAAACTTGAACGATATGCTCTGCTTCATCCAGGTGATCCCTGATCTCTGTGGCCCTGACGCCCGTCACGCTGATGCTGCTCTACGCAACGAAGTCGTGGGGTTTTGTGCCCGCAACTACGGTAAACTGTTTGAACATGTGGCGTTTCGCGAGCACCTTCGTCAAGGCATTTTGTTTGATGAGAATGCTATGGTTGGGTTGCTTGGCTCGCTTGGGGTGCTGGCGTTGAGGGGTCAGGCTGCTTCGCGCGCCTCTGCTCGTTATCCGGTTCCCCTTGGTTTTCCGGGAAATGGGTTTGGTGGTGGTTGCTTGCGCTCCAACAATGAGGACTTTGACGACTACATTGGCTTCGGAGGTCAGCCATAGATGCAGAAGAAAGTCACTACGCCATGATTACACGCAGCAGGGGTTTTGGAAAAGGAGGAGTGGTTCAGCATCAAAGCAGTCAAGCAATGTAATACACGACACACAGAACGCAGTCAAATAATGCAAACTCACTCGTCCCTTTTCAAATTCCTCGAGTACTAATGTCGTTGTTTCTCTACCAAACATATGAACCCTGCTGTCTTATATGTGATAAAGCCTGTCTGTCGTACACCATCCTCCCACGAGACTCTAGACAGCCGATGAGGATGACAGTACTCGGTGGATATCATTCTGCTTTTTCTTTCTTTTCTTTTTTTCCTTCAGATGTTACTGGCATTAGCACTGGCACGGTCAACACAAGCATATGGATAGACCTTTGGCACATGGAGAGAGAAGCAGGAAAATGACACACACATATCAGAGAAAAAAAGAGGAAAAGAACAAGAACAAGAAGAAAAGAAAGATCGTGTACGAGAAAGAAAAAAGAAAAAAAAGGGGTATCGTGCTACATATTTATTTCATAAGTCATACCATATACCTCCTCCCCACTCACTCAACCCTCAAGCCCTGCCTCCCTTCTTTCCCTCTTGCTGCAAACTCATTTCCAAAGCCCTTTTGAAATCCTCATCATCTTCGTTATCGTCGTCGTGTTCAGAAACCCTGCCTTTGCCCTTGCTAGCAGCACTGCGTCGATGTTGTTCCTCGAGCAGACTCTGCTTCTTGACGTATTCCATGACCACTCTTTCCTCTTCTTCGGCGCTCGTGGTTGCCTTGTGGGCTTCTTGGCTTTGGCTGATTGCGCGCTGGAGCTCTGCGTCGTCGTCGTGGTGTTGCTGTGCCGAGTGCTGGTCTTGGGATGCTTTGACGGCGAGGCGGTATTCGTCATCGTCGGGGCTGGAATTGGTGTCCCATTCGCTGTCGGTGGAATGTCCTTGACGTTTGACGCGCTTGTCTTGGTGGGCAGAGTTTTCTAGGCTGGCCTTGAGTGCGGCTGCCAGTTCTTCGTCATGCTCAGAAGATGGCGTGTCTTGATATGCTGGTGGACCTTGGCCTTTGTGGTCTACCATGCTGGCCGCGATTGCTTTGCGAAGAATCTCGTCTTCATCATCGGTTTCGTTGCCCTTGCCGGAAGACTGCTGACCAGACGCAAGTTCGGCAATGCTAGCGCGAATGGCACGCTCGATCATGGCGTCTTGCTCTGGATGCCCACGACTGGTATCAGCAACCGATGTCTGGATAGCTCTTTCCAGTTCGTCTCCACTGGCACCACGCGTGAACTGCAAGTCCTCATACTTTGGAGGCTCGCCAGGGTGCTGCGTGACCTCGACAGTCGGTGTCGTGACTTCGCCCTGCGTACCGACCCTCGCTGCACGCGAACAAGCACGCGATCGAGGACGGATGCCCAGCAGAGAATGCGAACCTCTGGCTTGGCCATCGTTACCATTCCCGCCATCACGATGGTCACCATCCCATTGCTTTTTAAGCATATCTTGGAACTGTTCGTGGATGAACCTTTTCTTCGTGACCTCAGACTCGACCACTTTCCAGCGTCTGATGATCTCCTGTCGTTCCTGAGCACTTGACCTGTGCCACTCATCGTATCCTTGCGCTGTGCGAGCTGCAATGATGTAGTTCTGGACAGAAGATCCTGACAGCTGTTGGAGCTCCTTGTAGACGCCCTTCATGGTATAAGCTGGAATACCAAAAATGGCTGCACCAGGCTTGAGCACTACGCCACCAATACCCTTGCCGAAGCCCTTGATGAATCCGGCAGCACCTTCTTTCTTTGCACCCTCCATAGGCTGTGTGACGAGTCCGGTGATGCCATCGAACATACCAAATCCGAACTCCTTGGTAGCTGCTCGAAGACCGGATCTGAAGTCGGTAATTTTGTCGGGCTTTCTGACCGACTCGTCTCCGTACAGTTTTGGTGCATTGTGGAAGCCCTTGGCAAGGGCGTGTGTAAAGTCCATTGGCGACTTGAAGCCGGCTCCAACAATCCTGGAAACACCTTTGCTGGTACCGAAGGCGGCATCGATAACTTCTCTAAGATTCGTCTCACCGCCCTGGGACTGGGTTTGTGTTGATTCCTGCGACTGCGTCGTGTTTGTCCTGTGGGGACTCGAAGTCCTAGAATTAGAACCGCTGCGAGAGCCAGTGCGATGGCACAGTTGATTGCCCAAACGACCCTGCAGTGCGGCAGCTAACGAGGAAGAGCGACTACGCTTTCCTCTGTCGGTCTTGTCCTCGGCTGTCAGATGAGGGGATCCCATTTTCGCAAACGACTCATCGAGGTTGAAAGATGTGCTAGCGCTGCGGGAGGGCGAAGTAGATCTGCTTGGAGTAGAGACGACTGTCTCTCTGTTGAAGGATCCGGGTCGGCTCAATTGTTGTTCGGAAGAGGACTCCTGAGATTCTGTTGTGGTCTTGTTGGGAGCAGCATCAGGGTGAATTCTCAACGCCTTTAATGCAGCAACGGGGAAATCGGCGACACCCATCATCATCGTACTGATTGTGCCGGTGAGAGCACCTGCACCACCAGAAATAGGTTCCGGGGGACCCTCATCAGCTTCGTACTCCCTGGGGCGGTACAGTTTCAAGTCCTTGAAGTCTAACAATCCTTCAGTTGCCAAGGTAGTCGCTGCGAGAGCACTCAACCGGACTTCTGTCCTCTTGAGACGCCATACAGCTGCTTTGCTGGGTGCTATGCTACATCTCATCTTGTCGACTTCAAGGAATTGGTGGAAACTTTGAGCGCCGGATTCGGTACCGTTCTCATGACCGATACTGTTGGCCAGATCCTGAGCTCTTTCTCTAGTGGCCGGCTCGAGTGCCTTGTTGATGGCTTCGGCCAGATTGTCAGCAGTGAGTTCCTTGTGATTGATTGGATCGGGACCAGCTCCAGCTTTGGCGACCATGGCACCCCAGAAGGGCTGGTCTCCGAAGAATGGAACAATGACGGTGGGGACGCCGCACGCAATACCAGCAGCAGTAGTTCCTGCGCCTCCATGGTGGACAACGCAAGATACGTGCTTGAACAACCAGTCGTGAGGCACGTTACCAAGCATGAAAACGCCTTCCGGAATGCCAAGTTCGTCGGCACCAAAACCACCCCAGCCCTTGGAGACGAGAGCGCGCTGGCCAGTCTTGCGGACAGCATCGAAAATGAGGTTGGTCATGCCGTTGGGATCGTCAAGAACGATGGAGCCAAACCCAATGTAGACAGGTGGCGGCCCAGAATCCAAGAAGGCCTTGAGATCTGGGGGTGGCGTGAAGTTTGAAGCCAGAGAAAGGAAGTAAAAGCCAGCGATGGATATTTGATTGCCCCAGTCTTTCGGCTTGGGAATCAGAGCGGGAGACCAGCAGTAGGTGTGTGGAACGCGCAGTCTTGTCAGCATGCCCGGAGCCCAGATCAAGCTGATGGGGTCTAGAGAGAGATCCTTTGCTCTGAATCTGTTGATGACATCGCCCAGACCCTGCCAGGTCAACATTTCGACAAGGGTGTAACTGATGAAATTAGTAAGATGGGGATCAGCGTTTGTCGACTGGATGTTAGCCAGAGGATGAGGAAAGGCCTGTGTCGGAGAGTAGGGCATGGTGAACATGACGTGCAAAGGACAACCCAGCTTCTCGGCACAATGGATGTGGGCGAACGAAGGTGGATTTGCGATGATGGCGTCGGCGATAAAGGGCTTGATCGAGGCATCCGTGTTGCGCATCCACTCTTCGGTTGTGTTGTCGTCGACAGCGACGCCTGTACCGTCACCAGACTCGATGCAGCTCCTCCAACATCCTTTGATCATTGTGCCAATCTCCTTGCGTCTCTTGCCGATGTCACCTCTCCTCATGACGTCGAAGCCGGGCATCAAGCCGGGGTTCTTGACCATGAAGGCCATGAGTTCCGAAGGGTCTCCTCCAATGTTGAAGAATTCGAGGCCGTTTTCGGTGACAAAGTCTCTGAAGACGGGGTGTGTTGCTAGACGGACACGGTGGCCATATTGATCCTTGAGTACCTTTCCGAGAGCCACAAAGGGCTGTACGTCGCCTCGTGAACCGACGACATGGATGACTACGTTGAGGGGTGGCGGCGGTGGTTGGCCGGGAGCTCCGCCGAGCGAGGTGGGAATGTACGGCGGAGGGACTTGGGTAGTGTCGGCAAGGTCGAGTTGGCTCCTCAGAGCGGGTACGAGCAAGCTCGAGAGGTGGCGCGATGTCTGGTTGATGTTGATGTTGACTCGTCCGTCGGAGCGTAGAGTGGCTTTGGTGCCCAGACCGGCGTCCTGGCTGCTGACATCGCCGTACGTCTCGCCGTATGCTGGCGGCGGCAGGCTCTCGTCTGAGCTGTTGGGCTTGAGGTATTCGGCCGTCCTTGATGGGCGTAGGTTGTTGTCGCTGTCGTCTTCGGCATTTGCTCTGGCAGCAGCAGCGGCTTGGGCGACCATGGTCGACGGTATCTCGGTCATGGTCGCGCTCGGCGTCTTTTCCTCCGCCATGATGTTTGATGAAAGATGGAAGTGACGGGCACTTCTCGTTGCTCTTTGGATGTGCGTGCCTGCCGCTTTTGTTTGGCAGGTGCCAGCCCGCACCCTCGACCCCGCGCGCGTCATTGTGGCTGGCGTACTCTACGACAGCACTCCACGAGCAAAGCCACAAACTAGCCTATCCTGTCTTCAATGCTTGCACCATCATCCCTGTCACGGCGTGAACCTTACAGAAAACGACAGTCATTAGGAGAGAGACATAACCTGCCATAACTAGACACTTACACGCTCTGGAATTGTCAAGACGGTGCCTTCCCATCCAAATCCTACCACAGAAGAAGAATAACAAATCGTACCACAGAAAAAGAGTAATCAAACTAGAAGAAGTAAAAGGAAATCAAATAAAAACGCCGTGATGAAAGGCAGGTGCTTGTGAAACCCTCAACCTGACACCCGTGGGATATCGAAAATGGTCGTCTATGCGATGGGCAATTCGTTCCGGCCCAGCCGAAACGTCGTTGGTCAACTCTCTACTCTTGCCAGAAGGGTCCAGTCAATCAGTCAATCGTCATCCTCGCCGGAACTGCTCCCATGGCATGTGCTCCTCCCAGCGAGTTATGCCGTCCTTCATACGGATAACTCTTGTCCTCGACCCCAATCACTCTTCGTCGTTGGATGTGAGGTTTCAACCCTTTGTTGAAGTTTGCCGTACACCATGCGCAATTGATGATTGTCAAGATCAACAGCAAAAGTGTGATGACAGCAAAAGTCGTCAAACTTTTCCGCGCAGGCTCGTAGTCTTCCACTCTCTCCGGGTTGCTCGAATCGTACATGCGCACAAGCTTGAAAAGGAAGTAAGCCATGGCCGCAAAGTAGAGCACTATTGTGCTGCACATTCCCAGCGTAGACTCGCGCCTGGTGAACCATGCAGCTGCAAGCAAGATGGCGATAGTGACCGGGATGGCGGCAATGGTGAGACCGAATTCAATGTTGGACGTATGTTCGCGAACCACAACAACGAACTGCACCGTGAAGCCGAGGAAGAAGAAAAAGTCGAACTTGAGGAGCGCGATGTAAATCTATTCGTCGTCAGTCCGTGTTCAGTGAGTTCAGTCGAAAGTCTGACAAAGAATTACCTGGTAAATGAGATAACGACGCTTCAAGCGCAAGTCCGCTGAGATGTGCTTGTAGATTGTCCAGGCAAATTCATCATACAGCTTCCACGCCACGATACTGAAGGCTATCGTACCCAGCGCGAGAACGCAGGGCACCGAAACTAGGAAAGGCTTCACATTACGCCCAAAGCTGTGTTCGATCTCTGCATTCTGGTTCAAGACCTGGACGGCGCGATCGATTTGGTCGTACTGGACGGTAGCGTATATGAGTAGACCAAGGTTGTAGAGACAAAGTCCGATGACTTGAATTGTGTTCTTAAGGCGTAAAGCATCCCAAACGAGTGCGAGTTGGTAGATGAAGCCGAAAATGAACAAGGCGAGGTATGTGGGAATGGTTCGTGATTGTGTCGTCTTTCGCGCTTCGGGGTTGAGCGAGATTTGAAATTTGGCGAAAACATAGCTATGGCGCGTGTCAGCACTGGAAAACCATGAGCGCGAAGACGGCAACGACGCACCCTTCAAGTCCCAGACCAATGGCGGCTTGACAAACAGCGATGATCAGGAATGACCACGTCCATCTTGAGCTGGGCATGTACATGATGCGACTGGAGGTTGATTGTTTGGAAGAAGAAGCGCCGGTGAGTCCCTCGCGATCATGATAACCTCCGGCAGGGAAGGGGCTGACACTGCGTTCGCGGTCGAGCGGTATGTACGAGCTGTTGGGGAAACCCTGACCTCCCAGGAGAGAGGTCTTTTTCTTGTGGTTGGTAATGGTGACGGTCGGAAGCCGCTCGACAGCGGCCTAGGGGTATTTTGATGCGGTCGGGGTTGGGCTGATGCGTTGGACAGGAGTCGCTTGGTGCAGGGCGTAAGGGTGAGGGTGAGCGTGACAAACGCGGGACGGCGGTGGGCCGAGACTCGATCGGGGCGGTGTGTCGCGTGCGGTGAAGAGAGCCACACGACCAAGAGACCAACGAAAGGAGGGGCGAGAGCGAGCGAGCGAGGCTGAGAGGACGGGGGAAGCGAGCGAGAGCGGTCGTGTTTGTGCAAAGGGCTGGTTTGCTGCCGAGTCGATTGATTGCTACAGTGCTTCAGGCCTGCCTGGGCAAGAAAAGCCAAGGAAGGAGGGTGCAACCGGCGTGTGGTGCCTCTTGTTTCAGCTCCGGCAAGAGGGAAACAACCTTTTGAGATGTTGGGCTGACCGAGGAAACTGCGACCAACACTTGCCGACAACGACAGCAGTGTATATAAATGACGGCAGTGATGTAGACAGCAAGAGTCCGTGAGGCTGTGACTGTGCGAGATGCCGGCCAGGCACAAAGGTCGACAATCGAGGCGGAGCACTCTGTGAAGGTCTTGTTCCCAAACGATCTCCAGCCTCAAAAGGGGTCTTTGGCCGGGGGAAGGGTCGAGCTCGCGCCGTTTCCCAGGGATCTCCTTCTCCATCCGGCCACGCTTGCTGTGCGAACCTCTCTGTCGCTGTACATAGCCGCGTGGCTCGGCATCACCTTTCATCTAATCTGTACATGCCAAGTTGCCAACCATCATCACTGTCATGCTCTAAAAGAAGATT
Organism: Aureobasidium sp. SLJ-2021a; assembly: GCA_019677095.1. Lineage (NCBI taxonomy): Eukaryota > Fungi > Ascomycota > Dothideomycetes > Dothideales > Saccotheciaceae > Aureobasidium > Aureobasidium sp. SLJ-2021a. The sequence continues at coordinate 40,600 of JAHRBU010000061.1, read as the reverse complement.
TCGATATCTAATTTCCCTTCTTGGTTCCGTCAGATGCTTGCGACATCCATCATGCTCTTTGTTTAGAAACACATCAGGGGGGAAGCAAACCTTGACCCCTTGGGTGTTCTGTATTCATCTATGATATCTGGCCAGTAAAACGGGTCCAAGACTTTGGCACTCGGCGCAAACTTGGTAGAGGATTCGCACTCCTCGCGAAGCCCCTGCTCCATCGTGCACCCGCGCTCGAGTCTGGCAAGCCCTGTCCGCGACAGCGGAGATAAGCCCATGCTGAGATGCGACATGTTTGGATTGCGAATATTGTATAAATGCTGGAGAAGGTGTTTGGCTCGTTTCACAGCATTCTGGAACTTTCACATGTCGCAAGGGGAAGGTTAACGTGAGCATGTGCTGACGAGTCTCGATGTTGAACCAAAAATCCAAAACCAAACAGAATCATCATATCTCAACCCAGCACACCAGAAACCATATGCTTACCTCTCATCTTGGAGCAAGATGTTTGCTAGTATACCATGTGCAGACGATTGACCATGTGAGAGTGGTTGGCGGCGCTGTTACCTGCTCAACCAGGGTCATACCCGTACCGAAAACTTCTTGGTAAGATCCGAGCAGTGCATCTTCACCCATGTAAGCAGACCATAGCTAGGACGACATGCATGACCTAGTAGTGCTACAGGATCTCTATCCGATCACTGGAACAACAAACATCCAACATGATATCCGTGATCTATGGTCAACCTTAAAGAAACCCCGAAACAGGTTTGACTGCGCAATGACGCTACCCGAACTACGCTTGAATGTCCTCCTTAGAGTCTTCATGCAAATCAGCCCATCAACTCGACTTCTACACATCTCTCGACAAAAAATTCCAGAGAAATATCCTCAATCAATTCAACATGGTGTTCGGCGTAATCATGGGCCTGGGCATCTCCCTGCCAGTCGCAGCCGCAACAGGCGTCGGCGTTGTGACCGGCGTAGCCCAAGGCGTATCTCATCAACAAAAGGAGAACGAAAAGGCTGCCAATGCAAACCCGGAATCACGAACAACAAAATTTTACATAGACGTGGTCATAGAGGACGAGGGATCACGCTCACGAGGGCGAGGAGAAGTACTACACGACAGCATAGTCGTCGTCCGCGACAACAAACTCTGGATCGAGGCCAAAAACCGAGCGACGGGATTACCGAGGCGCGACGATTCGCATCCTTTCACTGGATTCTACCTCATGTACCCCGACGAGGATCGCTCACCTGCCGAGAGAGGCCTGGTGACGACTATCCAGAAGGACCCTCCGATGCTCAACTGGATCTATGTGGACAACGACACCTTCGAGCTCAAATACGCGAACCGCACAGGCAGTATAGCACACAAAATTGGACCTTGGGACTGGACAGACGAGTTCAAGGATTCGAGTATAACCCTAGATGACTTTGAGGGTTTCTTGGCCGTGGAAGAAGACATGTACAGAAACGAGCAAGGCCATCCTAGATGGGCGTTGTATTATGATTGGAACGACGACGGCCTAAAGGGACGCAAGAAGGGCAGAAGGACCATGGAAGTCAGTCTGAAAAGACGGTTAGTGGAAGACCAGGAAAAGAACCAATGGGGTGTAGGCAGAGAAGGCAACATTGGAGTGACCGGTTTCAAGGCCACGAGGGAGGTATAAGAAGCGACTTGTGCGTGGAGCCGAGATCGGAAGGCGGTGAGCGCTGCGACTCAACAACCTCGAACGCCAGAATCCTCGAACCTCGCGCGCTCGCATAATGCATGCATCTTTCTACTGCACAACAATCTACCCATACGACTTATGCTGACACCTCCTACGGCCGAACAAATGTCCGAAATAAATTGCTTTATCCACTTCTCGAGCTCGAGACTCGAGTCTACTGCATCTCGTATTTTCGATCGATGACCGCGCTGACGCGAAACGCCTTAGGACGCGTTGACCGGTTTCAAGAGCAGCATTAGGCGTTATTTTGCACAACGTCTAACGTATGTTGCGACTGCCTTCCACCTCAGTTATTGCAGTCCGTTGCCCGAGCAAGCGCCAACTGACTTGCCGAGACCTCCTAAGCTCTTCTGCTTGTTCAACGTTCAGCGAATATGCGGCATGACTGGCAGTCGTGAAAAGTCCCGATCAGTGGCATCCCGAATGAACAAACACTGCTTGTGGAGTCAGAAAGGCTCTAAGACAGCCAACGTGAACTAGACCATGCGCTTGAGCATGATTAGCTAAGATCGCTTGTGCATTCAATCCTTCACGTCGAATGTGCGTAAAAGGTGAAGAGTATAAGAACCATGTTATAGCCACACGGCAGAGTCTCAGCAATTCTGGCAGCAGGCAGTATCCAACACGCCAATCATCTTTCACGCCAGTATCATGCATTACTCTTCGTCTTCTTCTCTATGGTTGGCTAGTATTGCTGGCCTCGCCATTCTTACCGATGCTTCTCCCCTCGAGAAGCGTTACACTTCGCCGACCGCACCCTTCGACGGATGTCTCTATCAAGTCTCCAAAGTAGGAGGTTTCAACTCTCACATCGCCGTTTCCAACTGGAAGACACTTCCCTCCACCCTCAAGGCAACAGACCGCAATGGAGGCCCATATGGCGTATACTGGAAACCTTCCCTCGTCGGCGTAGACGCCAACGACGGTAGTCTCACTCTGACTGCACCTGGAGGTCAGGGATACTGCACCGAGGCCCACCCATGCGGAGGTGCCCAAATCACCACCTCCGCCAACGATGTCATGTACGGAAGCATGCGCACTGTAGCGAAGACCCCCAACGTCTGGGGTACTGTCAGCGGTTTCTTCTTCTACAGCGACGACAACAACGAGGCAGACATCGAGATTCAGACAGGAGATACCACGCACGTTCACTTCACCAACCAGGATTGGTATGGCTCTAATGCGCTGTCCAATGCCAGCGTTGTGGCCGATACGTCTGCTGCTTACCATGAGTATCGCATTGACTGGGTGCCCGGCAGAACCGACTACTATGTCGATGGAAAGCTCTTGCAAAGCTACACCAAGTTTGTGCCCAGGACAGCCGGAGCTTGGATGTGGAACTCGTGGACGTAAGTGACAACAGTTGGTAAGGTGTAGATTCTGAAGTTGAAGCTAATCGTACTTACAGTAACAATGGATCTTGGACGCTTGGTCCTCCTACCAAGGACGCTGTGTTGCATATCAAGTCGGTTGATGTGTACTTCAATCGCACAAGTATCGCTGGCTGTGGTAGCGCATGAGTGTCGAAGCGGAAAGGTGTTGAGCCTTGATGTTGGGATGACAAATATGTTGACAGATGCATGTAAACAAAAAATTACTGAATGTGATTTTGAAATGCACAATGGTGCCATGGATAAAGTAAGGCCAGGGTTGGCTTTCACAACCCTGGCCTCACCGCCTTTGGCAGAATTCTCATGTTTCTTTTCAGCAATCTGTTCGCAACGATTTCACAATTCTCCCTTTACGTTTGGTTGACGCCAACATAATTACATTTCTCTCACAACACATCCGCAAACATGCTTTCCAGTCTCTTGGAACCGTTTCGCATTCTGGACTCTGTGGGAGGTCTGGCTACCGGCACACGTCTGTTCTCTAGTGGCCGGACTGCTTGGCAGTCCCTAATGGACAGATACTATTCGGATCCGGTCTTTCGTAGACATCACCTGGACAAGAAAAAAGAGTACTATAAAGAGTTTAAGGCTAGACATCCGGACATTCATGAGAAGAACAAACCTCGAAAACTGGACTATATGCGGCAAAAAAGATCCCACAAGGACTATATCAGGTTCGAACACTTGCTAGCTTGGGTCAGAAGATCAGGGTGGAGTCGAGCAGACTTGCCATGGAAATCCTACCGACCAGAGGTGTCTTCAGAGGGCGTCGCACACCATTGCACAGGTTGCAACCTAATAGACCACAGAAACAAATTGTGGTGGACCAACACGTCGGATTCAGAAGAGTATCTGTGTGGCCGGTGTTTCTCGATTTTGAGCTGGGAAGAAATGTGTCCCAAAGGTTTTGAAAGCGCCGCAAACTGGGGAGAACTCACAGCGTGTGCGAAAGCGCTCGGTATATCGAAACCACGAGGACCAAGGCCATAAAAGTCAACGACAACAAAGCATCCGGATCTGGCAGAATCTCACCGCCCAGTTACGGAAACTTGTCCCGCACATCCACGCTTTTCTCCTTTTCTATCCTTACGCTCAACATCAAAATGATTTCTGCAACACCCATCTGCAGCAATGCTTTTGGAACCGCAAGTAGTAATGGCCTCCACAGACTGGTCACATGTCCAGCCACCGACAACCATCTGTTCTCGACATGTAGCACATCTCAAGAGTGGTAGCGTCCGGATAGAGAAAGAAGATACTACACGGATCCAGGATGGCGCAGACGATGGGTAAAGCAAATCGACGCCAACGGTTTTCGAAGGCTTCAAAACGATCCGGCGTACCCGCATCAACAAGTTATAAAAGCAGAGACCCATCACGAAGCACAAGACAGATGAACATCACATAAGATGCAGAAATCTTATTTCGTGGAACTGCAAACGTGGACACAATCAAATCAACTTCCGTATCAATGCCCACTAGCGGTTCATCTGCACCCCCGAAAGATAACGTCCTTTCCAACCTCTCTACTTCAGCCACTTGTTCCGACGTCTAAGAGACGGTGACGCTGGCGCTGCCAGAGCCAGAGAAAGCCTCGACAGCCAAGACCTGGTAGTTGTAAGAGTTGCCAAAACCGTACTTGGCCCAGTAGGCAAAGTGGTTGCCGGTGGTGACCGTGCCGGACGTGCGCTTCTGCTGGCGGACGGACCAGTACTGCTTGAAAGTGGAAGTACCGGTGATGGAGGGCTGGTTGGTGCGGGTGTCGGTGCAGACAGTGTAGACACCGCCATCGCTGGAGACGGTGCCGAGCTGAGTGACACCGGACTGGCCGGCGCCGCAAGGGTTGTACGAGCCGTAAGACTCGACAATGTAGTACTCGGCCTGGGGGCTGTTGATCCAGCCATAGACGGAGAGGTAGGAGCCGCCGCTGGCGGTGTAGGAGGAAGAGTAGGTGATGGCGCGAGCAGCACCAGTTGTCCAACCGAGACCGACGACGAAATCGCCGCTGACGCCCTGGGTCCAGGACATGGAGTAGGTGCCGGCGTTCTGGTTGGAGGTGAACTGACCCAGGTTGCCGTTGTAGTTTTGAACATAGTTGATGCCGCCGGGACCGGCACGCTCGATCTATTGTGTTTGATCAGTAGGATAGTTTCGGACAGAGTGGTTCAGCGTAGAGATCGTACCAGCATGGGGCTGCTGGCCTCAGCCTCGGCCTCTGCGACTGGGGCAGCAACGGCTGCCACCACGAGGGCAGCAATAGTGGCGAAGAACTTCATGTTGAAGGGGATTGGAAGGATTGGTTGAGTGAGTGTGAATTGAACTTTGAAGTGCTGGAATGAGTTGCTGATGAGAGGTTATGGTGCTGGCCTTGACTCTTCCTTATATCTTTCTACCAAGACAGCATTTATCCGTCGTCTTTGTTAGAGACACCTCGCTTGGATATGTTCGACACGAAATGGTGCATTTGAATGGCGTTGACTCGTTTATCCGGACGTCACGTTGGTATAATCAAAGTATGGCTATAGGAAGAACATTATACGGCCGATAGCTTGGAACATGGGGCTCTATATCGTCTCGTGCATACCTCCATGCGGGCATGAAACCCCCACCTTAGCCGCTATAGGATGTGTCTTGGGTCTTTAGCACCCCACAGTTTGGGCTGATATCGGCTTTGCCTGAAACACACTACTGTACGGACAGCGGGATGGTGGAAGCTTGGTTAAGCTTGTTGATTCTTGATCAATATACCAAGACAATGGAGCTCACCAAGAGGCCACCAGATCATCTCGTACTCTAGACACTTGAACCTCGTATCTTCGTGTTGAACACTAACAGCGGACACCGGTCCCTTCGGCATTATAGTCACAACTCGGCACTCGCATTTCAGACTTTGTCATTTCTGGCGTAGCTGCAAGAACATAGCTCGTCCTTTTGGTTTCAGGATCAGCAATGGCAGAATGGCAAAAGCGGTTAAAAGAAAAAGCTTACGTGAGGCGTGCTTGTATATATCCCCGCAGCGAGGTAGCCTCTTGACGATCACCCCACACTCCAAACACGTCTGCGCGTCTTCCATTTCACGCCCCTCCCCTTCTATCTTACGTGTCACAACCAATACTCGTTCAATCTACTTCGGATGCCTCGCTGTTAAGATGGACAAGGCTCCCGGGAGAATCTACCATCCGTGTTACCGGTATGGGATGGCGCCTAGGCGCAGCCTCTAGGCCCTTCCGATATCTCAACACAGCGACGTGCATAGCAGGCAGGGCCAGCAGCTACAGGCTTGTTATCCATTGAGATTCTAGGGTAATGACACGAAATCAACAAAAGCGGTGTACTTACCGACAACTTGCCAATGAAGCCAGCATTCGAGCAGATGCCACCATCCTCGAAACTACCCCAACTATATGCAATCTGGAACTGTGCTCTACGGGTATCATACTGAAGGGCGTAGCATGACCACCCTGCAACTCAGCATGCAGCGATATCATGGATCTTACTGATAGCCCACCGCCCAACAGCCTAAATCAGTTTGTGAGACTCACCAGTGACAGCACTACTCAGTTATGCGTGGTCATGCGCGACTCAATCTTGTATTAGGAATGCAGCTAGATTACACTTGGATAAAGTCTGGAGATGGTATTCAGCCGCTGCTACAACCACACTTTCAAGTCCAATAATCATAGGCGTTCATCCCCTTGAGCTTCGTGCAGACTGAAAAGGCAGCCGAGATGAGTGCGAGGTAGGCCTATAGCACTGAACACGTGCACGCTGGAAGGCTAGGTTCTAGGGAGCAGTAACCACTCATGTGCTCTATTACAGAGACTGTATCTTGCAAGGCGATCAGACATGTGTCGGTGGGTATGTCTGACCCAGATGAATGTGATCTACATGATATTCATCAAGGGGTCAAGATCTGACCCGGATCAAGCCGCCTTCGTTACCAGACAAGTCTGTATAAAAACTTATTCAGGATCCAGCCCCTTTCACTGTCCATACTTGGCATTAACATTGACGAGAAGCTAGAGCAAGAGGAGCAGGTGTCTGATCAAACATCTCAGAAACAAGATACCGCACACGAGTCTAGAACCTGAGCTCGGTCTGGTGTCTTAAACTGGATCGACCAAGTCTACGAACTATTGCAGGTTCGATATCACTCATGGTCACCATTCGGGAACAGGCATGACTCGACAAACATCACTTCGAGGTTGAAACAACAGAATATATGCAATCAAAGTCTTTCCAACGAACCTCTAATATGCAATTGCAGCAGCTTCGTCAAGATCTGATCATCCACCCCTCGTACAGTCATTCAGACGCCGCCGAGGACGACTGAATGACTTGCGAATGGGACGTTATTGAATAGGCATCTCTATTCCTTGCAGCGACCGGTAGATACTGGTGACCTTGATATCAGAGGAACGTGTGAAGCCGAGTAGATATAACACACGCGAGGGGGAGAGGAGCCAAAGGAGTAGTTGGGACAGACTTATAAGATTAGTATGTGCAACACATATTACCATATATCTAGCTCAATTCCTCCTCTGGCTTGATACTTGTAGCCTCCTTGCATGTGTTATAACTGCAGCATTGTGAATATCTATATGCCTTTGGTTCCATCGGTCATAAAGTCAATGACGGTGCCAAGGCGCGCTAAGTACGAGTACAATGGACATGAAGTTGAACTCGTCCCAGATGCTGCGAACTTGTATATATCTGACATCGAGACGCTCGTAGGAAGACGATCAACCAATCGGCCCGGACATCGCAGACAGTACTGCATTTGGACCATCCTCAAGAATTCACCGAACGTCGGAACCGCAACAAGACCTTTGAAGGACATTACTCCCAAGCAACCTACAAGCCAGGACCACTACTCGTTCCATCATGAATCTAAGCTACCTCTTCTTTTGGACAAGCAAGACTGCGGAAGACAATGCCTGGCATCCGATTCCCGGCCAGAACCCAACCAAATACACCAGCAACTTACCAACATTGATCAAGCGTCAAGACCTCGAAGCAGCATGCGTTGATATAGCACCCTTTGTCGCCGGAGTCGGCGCCCTAGCTTATATACGACAACTAAACGACTTTGGCTTCACGGCTTCAGCCAACGTCTTCAAAAACCCAAAGACTTTGATGGCTATGCATAAAACGGTCTTGATAGTCACACCACTGGTGCTGCTCTGTCAAGCAGTTGGCATTGAGTACAGGAGTTTCATCCCACGCTGGAGTCAGGAACGTGAGCGTGGGCGGGATGAGGAAATGGTGCGGCAGCAGGTTTCGTTTGGCATGCTTGCGGGTGTTGCGAGCTGGACCTTGCGCATATATGCCTTGCGGAGGGGGCGAGCTTATTGGGCTCCTGTTGACGTTGTCATGGGCGGAGCGTTGGCGGATGTCATGCACAGAGAGTATGTGAGGGCCCATGAGTTCTAGGCGGGCGTACACTTCCTGTACGCAAGGCTTGCTTAGGGCAGTCCGAGAAGGGAACTCTTGAAATCTGGCGATGATCGTAACATAGAGTGACGCTCGTTAGTCGTGAGGTGGCTCATCGTCGTAAACGTTGGTCCATTCACGCATCAGGTCGTCCACCTCAGTAACCACGTCAGGTTCGTCTGCATGGCCTCTTGCATATTCCTGGGAGATATGGACTGATCCCCCTGACTGTTCATCTTCTGCTCGTAGCCCCCGATTGGCTCTATCTCGCAAGCCAGGTTCGCGGTCCTTGGTTGTATAGCCGTATTGTGCTCGCTGCTCTTGAGCCTTCAGTTTTTCTCCATGGTAAAGATTGTCCCAACCATGAAGAGCTTGTATAGAGTCTGCGTATGCTTGTTGGTACCGTTCCACTCGCGCCACGAGCCTCGACCTTGATGCTGCCTGGGCTTCCCCGGCTGCTCGATCCTCGATTATACGTTCGTGCTGAGGTTCAACGATCGCACGTTGACTCAATGAGGCTCGTTCTGCCTTTTCCCGTTCTGTCCGATAGAAACTCTCAAGTGCTTGCTGCTCTAGAGCCTCCAAGGAGTCTTTGTGTGCTCGTTCCTGCTTGCGAAGAGTTTCTTCGTGTGCTCGACTCGCTTGCTCGCGCTCTTCCGCCTCGAACCTCGCTTGCAATGCAAGTTGCTCTGCGTACTTGCGCGCTCGCTCGAGTTTCAACCTTGATGCTGTCTTGGCATCCTCGGCGGCTCGGTCCTCGAAGATACGTTCATGCTGAGGTTCAACTGGCATTCGTTGATACAGCGAGGCTTTATCTGGGTTTCCCCTTTGGTAGCGCAAGTAGTCGTTGCGCTGTCTTCGATCCTCTAGAGATTGTTTATGTGCCCGCTCCTGCTCTCGGAGAGATTCTTCGTGTGATCGTTTCGCTCGCTCGCCCATTTCCGCTTCAAGCTTCAATTTTGCTGCTGCTTCAGCCTCTTCAGCTGCTCGCTCCATCGCAAAACGTCGCTCATACTTTCTCGCAATGAATTCTTGCTCTAACGTCCTCTCACGTAGTTCCCGATCGTATCTCAACATGTCTAGCTCTTCAGCCTCCTTGGCTTCTCGAGCCTCGACAAAATCTGTGTGCTGAGGTTCTATGATTACACGACGACGTCCCTCTGCTCCTAAGTTCACTGTCTCTTCGTTTACGTTTCGGCACTGCTCAGGACTGTAGTCACTGGTTACATCATCTTGAGAATGACGAGACAGGCAATCGTCGAAGCTCAACGACGACTCCGTAGAAGAAGAGTTCTCAGCTGATTCGACTTCCACGTATAGCGGTCTGAAGCGCAGAATGCGGTCTTCTAAGCACAAGTGCAGTGCCCAGCCATCTTTCTTTACACTTTCCACCATCTTGTACTTTGCTTCTGGCGTCTGTTGCTTCGGATTGAGTGAGTCCAGTTTCTTCAAAGCATTTTTCAAAGCCGATCGGAGTATCCTGACACATGCTAAGCAAGCATGATAATCACTGCGCAAAGATGCCACAGAGACATCTATCGCGTCAGATCGACCTGGGTAGTAGTATTCTTTTCCATCTTTTTTGGTTGTGTCGACGGGGTCCTGTTGAATCTGAACATCCGGTTCGTCGTCCCGATCCTCATCCTGTGAGAGTTCTAATGCTTTCACTTTAGCTGCGGCCTCAGCTTTTTCCCGTTCCAGTATGTGGACCCGACGGTTTGCATGTGGCTTCAATGAACGATATTTGTCGGGGTCACTAAGCAAGTCAGTATAGCTACCACGAATTGCTTCCAAACGGAAAACCTTTTCTTCGTAACCGCCAAGTTGATAACAACCATCAGTAGCTGGAGTGATGCTTTACTGTCTCAAGACGGCCCTGTAAGATCGCTACCTTTGGCTCGGTAAAAGGCCAAGTGAATCTATCGCGTTTCCTGATACCAGAGGAGCCAATTTCTGGGCATTTTGCTTTGATTTGCAGGAAAATCACGCGACATTGAGCAACGGCTTCTTCTGCGATGCCTTTTGCTTTCGGTGAGATCAGTCTTTTTAGCTTGGGATCGCCTATGACAGTCTCCAGCTCGATTACTACCAGCCTCACAAGTCCCACATCTGTGGAAAGAGCCTGAACGCGATCGTTGGAGTGGACTGCAGAGTCTGCATAAAGATTGAGGCCCTGCGAAACCTGGAGACCGAGACCGATAAGACCAGCAATCGAAGCTGCGAGACTAATGGGGTCCGCCATGACGCAGATAACGAGTCGAAAAGCTCAACAAACGAAATCAGAGTCTGATCCCGGAGCGAAAGCAATACTTTAACGTTCTTTCCGTAAGGCTGATCCGCAAGGTCATGGGAAACAAAGCCTGACATCTACTGAGTATGTGGCGTTCAGTAGGCCGTGCTCGAGGTCCGCTGTGACGTGGCAGGCTAGATTGCTGCATGTAGCAAGGTACTGATCTCCTCCTTAGATGGGGACGGTCACAAATCATTGTCCTCTTCTTTTTCACCAGGGCGACAGAACCCCTGCTTGTAAATGACAGCGAAGATGCTAATGGTTCGTGACCACGAGATGGTTCAAGCCCTCTCCTTTGATATCTGGGTTGACGGTCGGTCAAGAAGGTCGACTGTAGCTACACACAAAGGTGTTTTCACATCCGTCGAATGGCGCTTACGGTCATGCGCCTGCACACACAAGAATTCTGTAAGTGTTGCCAGGTTTGAGTAAGCAGTATGCAAGCCACGCATCATCCTTGGATGCAGAGGTATCGGGTATAACTGCTGTACACAAGACTCACTGCCATACCGATCATCCGACTGTAGAGGTATTTATACTACATACCAGGAGTGGGTTGGTCGATTCACGCCCCATAATGGCAGCAACGATGATATAGAATGCTGAAAGATCCTCAAGTTGTAAGAGTCTGAGGAGGAACCGAGGTGGTTGGGAATGTCGGACAAACGCCTGGTCTGTGCTTTATTCTGACGTCGATGAATCATCAAGGTGATATGTATGTTTAACAAAGCCCAAGACCATTCCAAGGACCTTATACGGTACAGTGGCAGAGCATTGTAATGGCAACCTCTACTGAGCGTGTCTTCGCACTATCTGAACTACTTGAGCCGATACTCCTCTGCCTTCTGGAAGAACTGTCGTCACTAAAATATCAAGAGGACCCCCGCTGTTCACGCGTATACAACAATGCAGACGTCTTGAGACACCTTTTGAGCTGTACTCAAGTTTGCAAGCAATGGAAATTCAACATCGAAAATTCTGCGCCAATCCAACGAGCACTTTTCCTGCTTCCAGACTCCAACAGTGATCGAACATGGGCCCAAGGCGACGGCGGAACCAGTGACATGGCTTCCCAGACAAACCCGAATGAACCACCATTGCAGCCACCCGTCCTGAACCCAGTCATACAAACAATCTTTAAGAGCTACCACTTTCGATACTGGCATCTCAGCTTCGAAGCGAGCGGAAACAGACATTGCGCGTACATGATCATTGAGAAGCGCAACATTCCTGATGTGAAGGCTCGAGCAATCACAGGACAAGGGCGGAACATCTCAGATATGCTACTCTCACAACCACCTTGCACAGCTCTGGAAGCCACAATCTGGGACGAAAGGGATGAGACGAAAGACTATGTCGGAAGGACCACTGAGCTTCGGCATCCTATGATTAGCAAGGAAAAAGGTCTGACAATTGGCATGGTGCACAAACGGGTCGCTGAGATGTTTACCGAACATCCAGATGTATCAGCTATCAAGTTGACAACAGTATAAGCAGAAGCTGTCAATTCACATCCTCATCACCATGTCTTTGGCCCGAAGGTCTCACCATCTGCAACAGTCTTCCTAATCGCAGTACCCAAAGCATCCATGGTCTCAAACACACCCACATTGCCCCACCAAGATGGCACAACCACTTCTGGCAGCGTGATAGCAAAGAAGATCACCAGCGTGGCAATGATGAGCCCGGAATCCAATGCAGCAGCAGCGATGTAGTTGTAGTGACTCCACCAACCATTCCAGCGCCGACGTATCCACCAGTTGAAGGTCAACCCCACCATTGCCCAAGATGTAAAGGAGAGGGGTGTGGCGGGTGGGAGCCAGGACATTGCTCCAAGCATGACTGGGGCATGCAGGAAGCGCAATCGTTTATGTGGGAACGCTCTGGTCAAGACATAGAATGCGATGGGCAGTAATGCGCCAACCAGCCAGAACCAGTTGAACGCGGCGTAAATAGAGCCAGGGCCAAACATGCGTTGAGGCCCAATAACACCCCATGTAATGCTGGATGAGAAGAAAGTGCGACCATTGGGACAAGTAAAATGGGAAGCTTGGTCTATGGCACAGGCATTGGTGATGTTACTCAAAGTCCAGTTCATCACTGCCACTTGGACGATGGAAGCCCACATTGACATGACGACCTGCGACCAGAAAGTGATGCGAGGGGGTATCTTCATGTAATGCGCCAACTTGAGATCCTGGCTGTAGGTTTGCGCTTGTCCGAGGACAATCGTGCTGTACACCTTGAAAATCATGACTCCGATTGGGCGTCCTGGTATCATGAAGCCAGCCAGATAGGGCGAGATAACATTGAGTGATAGCTGGATGTTTGTGATGCCAAGGATCATGCAACAGGGGATGATGAAGACAAGCGCAATGATCAGCGATACAAAGTACGCCCACCAAGGACATTGGGAGGAGTAGCCCAGAACGGTGGCAAGCCCAAAGGCTATGGCTATAGCGAACAATATAGCATACCACCAGTCAGGCGCCTCACGGTACTTGGCCATGTGCCGCATATGAACATCCTGGGGCTCTTGCTTTCTGGCAAGACGCAATCGAGTCCAGAGCTCACTCCGGTGGTAGACGATCGTGTGTACGATTGCAGCGATCAGTGCGGCGAAACTCAGACCATAGTTCAAAGCAAATGTAGGTGCGAGGAACATAGGCGAATATCTCTGGTACTTCTCGAGATCGAAAGTGTATCCAGGACCGAGGATCCTACTAACGTTATACTTTGCTTGTGTATTGTCGAAAGTTATGGAGGTGTTGATCGGTAGGTAGTCTGAGTAGAGAGCACCAGTATATGAGATACCTAGAAAATGTCAGTCATCACTACGATTGATAGATAAACACCCAAGAAGAGAATCCGACTCCAAAACTTTCGACTCACCTAAGGTTGTGATAATCATAAAAACTCCTAGTCCAATTATGGTGTTGAGATGCGAGAAAGTTGGACTCAGTAGTGGATCACCAAGGTATGCCGTGACGTACGTCCAATCAAATGTCAAGGGTATCAGAGATAGCCCCGTAAAGCCGCCGAACAGCTGGTTGATAGTAGCATTGTTCGGTCGAATCCAGGTGACGAAGGAGAAGACCGATAGACCTTGCCAGATGACACCAGGTATCCAATAGTATGCAAAAGAGCCTAGCGCAACATAAACGAAGAAGCGGTACTGAGATATCTGCCAGCCATTCGCTCTTGCAGGATCAGATTTGCTCTTGTCGTGCAGAGCATATAACAGAGTTGTCATGGAAAAGTTGGCAGGCCAGATAAGAGCTGCAGGCCAGACAAGAAAGCGTCTGAATAATCCAGCAAAAGCAATACCAATGACTTGGGAGCTGAGTGTAAACAGAATCTGGAAACCCCATCCCATATCGAGGTTGTACAGTGACTTGGCTTCCAAGGCAAGAAGGGCGTCTGTGCTATAAGCATAGCCGTATGTGACATTGGCCATGAGAACGACCACGGTGTGTTCCTTGATTGAGAATGGACCTGTGTTCAGTGTCCACTCCAAATCGAATGTCTTGAACTTCCTTGTAGGAAGCACCTTGGCAAGAAACTGGCCACAAGGATACACGACCAGTAAAATAACCACGGTTGGGATAGTGATTGCCGGGCTGCGCATGCTCAGGAACATGTTGATGCCACTCGAAAGCGTGACGAAGACAAAGCCCAGTAGCCATGCTCGTACTGTGTTGGCAGTCTCTTCACCGTCTGTTTCTCGAACGGCAGCGCGCACGGCTTCGTATGGCGATTCTTTGGTGAATGTTTCGTCGACTTCAAGAGCTTTCTCGACATTGCCCGTCTTCACGGCCTCGTCTAAGATTTGTAACTCCTTGTCTGGAAGATTTGGATCGTTTTGGTGCACTTGCTGCAGCATGTCCACATCGCCCAATACGTGAGCTTCTGGCAGGGCATCGTCCCGGGGTTCAACAACGTGTTCGACAACACCATGAGTTCCTCGCGGCTTGTTGAACTTCATGGTTTAATAACTTTGGTTAGCACGGAGGTCGTGAGAAAAGGCATACCTTTAACAATATTGAATGTGTTTGCTAGGACATCCGAACGCTTGTTATATGCTGAATGCCTGCTAAGTACGAGGGAACGTGAGGATCAATGCCGACGGTCATGCGACGTTACATCGTATCTTGTTCGACATGGCTATCTTCTTCGTATTGATTGTTCAATGGAGGACTATTAGTGGTCCGGCCGATTAATCATTCCACTGATAGGGCAACTTCGCATGCGGGGTTATTAGCGCGTCAGGATATAGTGATCAGAGGGGCACAAGCTCCTTCCGTGTCGTATCAAGCACACAGAAGCCTTGCATATCTTGGCAGTTGTTCAGATAGCTTTTCTTGAAGTTGAGATAAGATCCGGATGGAAGAATGTACCTCCATTTAACCATGAAAATTATGGGTAAATAAGGTATGGATAAAACGTGAGAGATAGGCTATGCTTGGAGCATAGCTTATAGATCATAGAACTTCCAAGCTGCTTTGTGACCAGGTCCCAGTTTCCTGTCTTGTAACAGTGCCCTCAGAATTTCGATAGGCATCTCTCCTTCCTTGAGTATGCGGTCGTGAAAGTCCTTCTCCGGCATACCAGCACCTTCTACCATTTCCTTTCGCATGGCATAGATCTGCAGTGCTCCGAGCATATACCCGGCTTGATAAAGGGCATTGTAGTCGCCGTTGAAACTTCGTCTGACTTCACCTTCGGCGGTTGCTCTCTCGTGCCCGACTTTGTCGACCAAATAGTCAATGCATTCTTCAGGCGTCATCTCGTCCATATGAAATTTGAGACTGAAAACGATACGAGCACAACGATGCATACGCCAGAAGAGCATGCCAATTTTCTCTTCTGCAGTGCTGGCAAAGCCACGATCCCAAAGCATAAACTCCCAGTAAAAGGCCCAGCCTTCGATCCAGAAGGGTGTGGTGAAGAGACTTCTGTAGGATCTGTATCGAGCGATCATGTGCATTTGTAGGTGGTGGCCAGGAATCAGCTCGTGAAAGACGGTGCTCCGCGACATCGGTCTGTTGTTCCCACGCATAGACATCAACTTGTCTGATTGTGACATTGTGTCAGTCGGGTAGGACACAATGAGAGACTCTCCACCAAGAAAGAACGGATTGACTTTCTGTCGCTCTGGTGTCATCATAAAAGTGCGCCAGCATTCTTCAGCTATGATCGGAACTGTGACCATATCGTGACGTTTGACGTACGCTACTGCCTCTGCAGACAGCTCGTGGACGAGACGTGTCTGCTGACCAGGCTCCACGAAGAGATTCTTGACATGCTCAAGGGCGGCTTTCCAGTCTTGTCCGTATCCTAGTGTCTTGGACGCTTTGATCATCTCTGTCTCGCACCAAGCATACTCCCTGTCGGCAATCTCGATAAGCTGTTCGGGACTGTATGCGATGAACTGGGCATCGAGGTCTGTTAGGAGTCCTGATCGTCCGACCGGCTGCCCGATTATGTCATCGGTAGAGCCACCAGCAGCGTTTCCTAGCAGCTTACCAGTCACAGTCGCGTGGAAAGTACCCAATTTTTGAAGCACCTCTTGGAAAGGGGCAGACGTCCACCATGTGAAGTCTGGATCATATCCCTTGTAGAAGCCCATGCACTCCCCCAGCGCTTTCCTCAACTCTTCAAGGTATCCTACTGCACGATAGGCTGCAAAGCGAGCTACTGAGTCTCGAGGTTGAAGCTCGTTTCTTGCGATTGCCTGAAGCTTCTTTCTGACATGTTCAGACACAGACGAAAGAACGTCTGCTGCATATCTGCCTGTAGTTGGCACTACCTTTTGTCTTCGTTCAACAAGATCAATCAGCTTGGTTGCGATTGGCTCGATGATAGATGCGACTTCCTCGAGAGAAGCTTCGAAAGAATCGAGAGCTTTGAGCTGTCGCTGCAAGTATTTCTCTAGTAGTACGAAGTCGATCTGATCCTCTGAATCCAGATCATCGAATCGGACAGCCGCCAGCTCAGCTGATTTGTTGTGATAATATTCCCTCAAGCGATGGATGCGTGTCTTGGAAAAAGTTATGTTGTAGAACTTCTCAATGTCCGAGACGTCCTCTTTGACGCACTCAATCATGGCGCTGACGACTCCAGAGCTGGCGCGTCCATGAGCTGTGGTTGACAGTCTGACCCTCATGATGTTTGGGAAAACGTAAACTTGGAAATGATGTTCCAGCACGAGTGGATGAGTGTGGCTTTGATCAGTTAATTGTGGTGCAGGGAGCTCCGCGTTATCAGACCTGCCACGTTACATCGCAGGAAAGCGCGATGGATCCTCAGTTCAACCTCGGTTAATCACCGCGTTGTCTTATCGCGGCGGCTTTCATGATCCTTGTTTCGCTTGTTCAGAATCGTTTTCGGCGATCAGAGATCGAAGATAGCACTTCGAGGTGGTTTGACGAAGTGACAAACGACGGCTGCAGACGCGCCACGTTAGACACGCGTTGAGATTCTCTGTTACCAACAGTCGCGATTCGTTGAGGACATACAACGCGTATCACGTCTATCGACGTTGCTTCCTCGACACTCGCGCCAAAAAGTCGATTACACTTGTATCTGATCGTCCATGTCGCAACAATCATAAATTTACTACCTTCATTCTGATTCCGCACCCATGGTCACCACGCTAACGTCACACCCCTCATCACCGTCGTAATCCGACACGATCTTGTCAAGGGTTCCAGCATTCGCCAATCTCGCCAACCCATCGGCATAGCCATCAGTCGTCATCAGGAACTTGAGTGACTGGTCGTCACGTCCGCTTCCACATAGATTCTCAAACACCTGTAACAGATGCTTCGTATGCATCTTGTCAGATCGTTGCTCCAGCGCTTGGACACCGTCTACTACACACAACACGTCACCAGAGACTAACGATAGCACATCTTCTGCCACCGCTAGCAGCTCCAGAACCGAGACTCCTGGAACGAAGCATGCGCCCAGTCTTGCCGGCGAGACATCCCGATCGCTGAAGAACTGCTCAGGAACAAATCGAATGGCCTGCGCTATCAACGATTGAAGCAGCAAGGATAAGCGCTCCTGAACTGCCCACATCCGCCTGAATTCCAGGGCACAAAAGTGTGATATAACCTGGAGCTTGCTGCTATCGGCCGCCGCGGCAACGTACACTGCAGTCAGTGTGTTCTGGGACGGTATCGATGTATCTGAAGGACCTTCCACCCAAAGGCACGCCACTTTCGCTTCGTATAGCAGATGTCTCAACCTTCTGGCCACTCGCGTATCGACTTGGGTCTTGAGTGCTTTAGGAATGAGGTGTTTCACATCTTCGTCGTGCTTGAGCAGCAATGATCGAATACCAGGGTGACTGGTGAGGAGATCCCGCTGCAGATACTGTACTGCTTGCTTGTCAGGTAATGTCTGCTCTTCCTCCGATGCGTCGTTAGGATTTGGAGGAGCTTCCGGCAACATTCCAACACTGTTGCTTTGTGCGGCAATCTTCAGGTCAGACTCTTCCAAGAACTTCTGCCCGCTGGTACCTAAAGCGCGGAAAATAGCCATTACCTGAGACGAGACTGACTCCGACGAAGACATGTTCTTGGCTGCGATGGTATTGAATATGTCGTCGATTCTCTCATCTCGCTCCAGTCTAGCTTCGCGCTCGAGCTTGTCGGAGATTACCTTCATCTTGCATTGGTGGACGGTGAATAATTTGTCGAATGCGTTCTTGTCGAAAGAGTTGGCCAGACGTCTCCATCCTGATGCTGACCATTGAACGAACAGCTCTGTGAAAAACTCAAAGACGACAACATACAAGTCGCGGATGTATTTCTGCATGAACCAGTTGTTACCATGCTTTTGCATCAAGCGCCTCCAGTATGCGATCTCCTCACACAATTCGTCCATGCTGTTCGAGACACCTTCTGCTATTCTTTCGTGGTTGATGGAAGCCTGATTCAGTCAGTACTTTCAGCAACAGCCGATGATTCTTACCTTAACAATCGACTTGAGCGAACCAGCTATCAGACTGAAGTATTTGTCGTCTTGTGGGAAGACTGATAACAGATCACTATGGTCGTCGCAGCTCTTGGATACCTTTGCAAACATCTGTTTTAGTTTGCCCCTTTTTGTATTGTCCCGCTTGTCTTGCCAGAGACGTGTTGCTGACTGTACAGCATTGTGGACCGAGGATAGGGAAGGTGGTCGGGACCGCACATCCTCTCGTTGCTCTTTTGGCAGCTTTGAAACGAAGTTTTCCCATGCTGTGGCAAGAGCACAACTTTGTTCAGCCAAAACCTGATCTTCTTCAGGAACACCTCTGTCAACTCACTGTCAGCTTGAAATCCTCGGGTTTGAATGCTTCTTGCACTGACTCGGCTATACGGGCTGCATCTTCGAAGACCAGTCTCCACTCCTCCCTTGATCTTACAGCATCACTGTCTGCTCCCCTATCTTGCTCCACCTTGGCTGCAAGGCTCTGCGAAAGTGTGTTGTCTGGCTCTTGAGCCTTCCATTCATCACTGAAGGACCTTACGAGAGCTTTCTTCTCTGTCGGTTGGTGCCTATATGTGTCAAACATCGCGTCAGCTTTCTCCAGGGCGACGAAGACTGGTCGAGAGGTCTCATTGTGACTATCGATAGCTCATCTATCTAATGGGCATGCCACTCAGCTCTCAAAGGATTTTACCAAACGCCCAATCACACAAAGTTATCCCACAAGGCCCTGCCTTGCTTACTGTATCGCGGGGTCATGCAGGCATTCAATAAATCCTCCACTGCATTTCCACGAATCCACGCACATGGAACTATGCCTTCTACGTGTTTTCGTCCAAGTCGTCCGTTGGGATAAAAGCCCCAAGCGCTTTGTCCAATCATCATATTCCTCGATGTCACGCGATCGACCAGAACCCGTCAAGAGGAGATAATATCGCATGCCAAGATAAGTTATGATCACGGCTTTGCGATCAAATATCCAAAGCCAACCCGGTGCCGATTTCTGTGTGGTTTTGTTCCTTCCATCACGACTGGCCGGTGGACCACTGAATATCAGTCATGAGTTATGACATATCACCGCCACGATCATCCTCATCGCATGCTGAGCGGCCTCAGCATCAAGAAAGCTCATTGTCAGACCACGATGGAAGACCCTCTCGTAAGTGTTCCGGTTTTCATCGTCCTGGGTGGTGAGTGCTGATATCTTCCAGGCTCCCCGGACCCCGGATATTACATTGAAATTGAACCTCCACAAGTTCATCCCACATACAGTGTTGGCCCTCTTGGACCTATTGGTTACAGGCTCAACTTGAATCACGGGATGAGTCATCTCAGCGCGGTGCAACCTCTTTCCACCTATGTGAACGACAAGCCGTTCGACTTACCCTCGGTCGGGGTTCCGGAAGACAAGAAGCACACCTCGATTGACCCTGACTGTACTGATCAAGCCTTCGAGATAGTGACCGACGCCTTCGTCAAGGACTCGGATGTTGAAATCGCTCCTGCACTGGACTCGACAAACCTCACTAGCGACGAAATGGCGCAGAAGGTAAGACTCTTGTCGCTGACGAAAGTTTGCCGTACACGCCTTGTCATCCAATCTCCGTTGCTACGAAAGGCTCTTGAGGTTATTGTAAGATATTACCCCGGCGAATTCTGGGTCATGAACCCCTCTGCACCTGCCACTATATTCGAGCCGTATAGTGTACTCTTACATCACTATCACGAGATAGAAGGGTTTGTGTCTCGCGAGTCAAACAAGGCTTCGGGTTCCGCCGACAATGATACAACGACGGACAATGACCGAGAAACTACTGTACGCGACATGACCCTTCTACTTGGCTTCCTCAGGCCTATGTATGAGAGTCAGATAGTGCCTGCCGCAGACTTGCTTGCAAAAGACGTGCCAATGGTCAGCTTCGACATGTTGTGGTATCTTTTTCGTCCTGGTACGGACGTGTGGTTCCAGGTCGCAGGGAACGCGTACATGGCAGTCGTGCACAGAATCGAGCATGAGCGAGATCACGAAGAACGAAAGTGGAGTTCAACCGAATCTCCCGCCTTCATCGTGCATCTTTGGTGTCTCAATACTGACGGAAACCGAGTTGCTCGTATTTCCACAGTGCACGTGTTCGAACGCTATACAGGCCAGGCCCAAGTAACCTCGTTAGCTGTATGCCCAGTCTCATACTGGGATGCTTTAGATCAAGGCGCTCGACGTCAGAGTACGCTTGCCAAAAGTCGATTGCTTGTGGAAGCGTTACGTGGGGGTAGCCTACACGTTCGTTACGACGAGCCCAACAACACACGCGGTGTGGTAAGTCGACCGAAAAATTTGTGTATTCCAGTATCTAACGACCCCGTGGATGCCAGGAAAGATGGTCGTCGACTTTCTCCGGCCTCAACCTATCGATATTGAAATGATGGGATTGAGCTGGCCACGCTTCGACGCATTGAACGATCCCGATCCTGCGCTAGAACACTACGACTATATATTTCTGAACGACCCTGAACTATCAAAGACTGAAAACGAGACAGCAGCCAAAACAACACTACCCTCACACCCCACACCAGCAATAACAGAAAAGGAGTTCAGACGAATTGGGTCCCCAGTCTTTGAAGACTCGGATCGTGCTACGGTCAACTATGGCCGTCGGCCATTGAGCGAAATAATCATAGTGAGATCTGTTGTCAACCCACAAAAGAAAGCCTTGCTCGGTACCACCCAGATAACTGAACACCAACTACTGCTCTTACCTTTTCGCGTGCCGGCGTTTTCGCTGAACACAAAAAGATGGTGTATGTGTTCATTCGACTAGCACAAGCCCAATGACTAACGAAATGCGCATTGCAGATGCGATCGACACCACTTACATGAGCAAAGTTGAACCGTCAGACGATAGCATCAACAACTTGGTGGTATCTGAGTCTGCACTTAAGACCATCAGAGCGCTTGCCTCGCGAAGAGATCGCAATTCAGTCAAGGCGAATTGGTCTGCAGACTTTATTGAGGGAAAGGGTATTGGTCAGATTATATTGCTTCATGGTAAGTGAATGCTCCCAACAACGGTATGTAGATGAGGTTGCTAATATGACCAGGGCCACCTGGAGTGGGAAAGACGTACACTGTTGGTATGTTAATCCCGATCCACTCTTCACCTCGCCAACTATGCTGACTCTTCTACAGAAGCTGTAGCTGAGTGGCTGAAGCGCCCCTTCCTTGCTCTTACCGTTGCAGATCTGGGCACTGTCGAAACAAGCATAGAACAACAGCTGACCACCTGGTTCGATCTCGCCGAAGCCTGGAACGCAGTCCTGCTAGTAGACGAAGCAGACATCTTCCTCGAACAACGCAAAAACAGAGACCTCTATCGCAATGGTCTGGTAACAGGTACACCCAAGCCCCTCGTCCCCTTGCCCACTGAAGCCTTCATCAGAACCATCTCGCCTTCTAACACTTCAACAGCATTCCTCCGCCGCATGGAATACTTCAAAGGCCTCCTCTTCCTCACCACAAACCGCGTCGGCCAAATCGACGACGCCTTCATCTCCCGCGTTCACGTCGCAATTGAATACCCAGCCCTGACCCCCGCCTACCGAGCCAGGATCTGGAAAGCCTTTTTCGCAAAACTGCACACCGAACGCAAAGGCAAGATCAAAGTGTCGCCTCGGGCACAGGCGTATGTGTTGGGCAGAGAGATGGAGTTGAATGGCAGAGAGATACGGAATGCGTTGCAGACGGCTATTGCGCTTGCCGAGTTTGAGGCCAGGCAGCAAGAGGGTGATGGGGACGGGGATGAGATGGTTACGGTGGAGCAGGGGCATTTTGAGGATGTGCTTGGTATGTGTGAGAGGTTTCATGCGTATGTTGGGAGTATTAGAAGGGAGGATGAGAAGAAGAGGGCGAGCGGGAGAGGTGATCGTAATGATTATGGTGATTAGAAAGTGGCAACGTCTAAGAATAATGTAATGCATTTCATGAATTAAATCTGTAGCCTACCTAGTAGTCATGTCTCATCAAAACCAGTAACCTGCGGGTATCTTTGACCAAAAAGAAAACTGCAATTGCCAACGCCAAAGAGTCAAAAAATCCTCTTCAATCTCTTCTACCATTTGAATCCTTCCGTGACCAAATTATCCAGCAACGGTGACGATAGGTCTGCCATATGCCTCGTACACGGGCGGCAAATCTGTAAAGTCTGGTGTCTCCAGATCGTTGTATGACCAGCTACCTCTGTGCTCTGCTGCAAGAAGCGCATCCTCAACTCTGAGTTCCGCCAATTGTTCCTCGATAGTCGAGGAATTTCGTGATGTGACATCGACTTCGCCCTTACCTTCGGCCGAGATCTGGAGCGGAAGCTTCAAGTCGACAGAAGGAAAGCCGACACCAGCAGAGTGGATCCCAAGAGAAAGGTTGAGCGAATATGTGCGCGAGGTAAGACAGCTGTGGAAGGTGGGCACGAAGTGCTTGTCCTTGGGTAATGCGACCGGAACCACGATTTCTGCAGTCCAGAAATTTTGGCCCTTGTAGTTTGTGCTCGGGCTTGGATACTTGGGGACCTCTTGGTGCGACAGGCCAGAGTCGCGGCGGGCAAGGCGTTCGTCTTCTGATGCCGATTCCGTTCGCGAGGTCCACTCCACCGAGCCCATGCAGCGCGAAGAAAGTCCAATGCTTGCCGAGAGCAAGCCTTGTCTGTGATCAAAGGGAACGTCCTTCCTCTTGGGGAAGTCCATACGTGCGCCAGTAGCATACCAAGTTGTAGTCTTGAGTTTGCTGCTCAAGCTTCCAAGTCGGGGCGGTTGTGACTTTGCATCTGCTGGATCGAATCGTAGTTTGACCGTTGCTACTGTGCTAACAGTTGTTTCTTCGGGGCTGTAAGATCTAGGAAGGCGGAGTGACTTTGGCTGTTCGGCTTCGATGACCAAGGTACCGAGTTTTCCTTTGAACACACCCTTTCTGATAGACCTTTCGGACCTTAGTATATAGTCGCTGTCGCCGAGAGTGTTGACTGGTGGCTGCTCATCAACTGTAGGGACGATGCGGATTGTCTTCATCCTTGTTGCCAAGTTTTTTGGTGTACCGTTGATGTCGTTGGCTGCAGTGATACGAGCAGCAATCTGATATTGAATCTTGACCATGTCCGGAGCCATGTCATCGTGGACTGTAGAGGCACCTAGGCTTGGTGGCAGCTGCAGATGGCAATCACGGATCGAATCGTGCTGCACTTCGTGTTTGCAAACAAGAGGGAGTGAGCGTTGGGGGACAACGAAAACAAAAGGAAATTCGTATGTTCGGCCTGGCTCGAGAATTCTCGGTTGAGGATAGCTTGACTCTAAGATTGGTTGTCGGAGTTTTAGGAACTGATGGAAAGCGGACGAGCCACCACTAAGGCCAGGCGTAGCTGGAGTCTTCTCCATGAATGTCTTGGTGGTACCTGAGGAGGAGTTAGTCGCCATGTGGGAGTGGAGCAATGTCGCAAAACATACCGATAAATTGTATGTCAATCTCATCGAACCTCGTGCTGTGGGAAACGGCAATCTCGACCTTGCCAGAAAGCTTATCTAGGGTTGAGTATGATGAACGTTCATCGTTTAGAACAATATTAACGTGAGGCTTTGATCCCAATGCTAGCGTGCGCAATCTGGAAGCCATGGCACCATGGGAGGATGCATAAGATGAAGCGGAGGACATGATGTTGAAGTCGAGATACGACAAGCACTCTGCCGGAGGAAGGGAAACCAATGGGAGACTCGAAGTGCGGGGATGCTTTCTGTATGTAGATGGTACAAATATATAGGTATCGGATTTTGGCTCCTCGACGTGGAAAGTGAAGAGCGATGGAAAGTGAAAAGCGAGTATGTGGACCTACCTTGACGTGAGAGCATCAATTACTTATGTGATGTTTCCTCGTCGACAAAAAAAATTTGACTCACCATTCTTGATTGCATGCCACGCCCTGTTCGATCACTCGCGCCCTGCCTTTGACACGAAAGGCGCAAGAAGGTGTCTCCAACGTAAGATGCTTTAGCCGGATGTGGACACGGGACGCCGCGCCCTTGTTGACGACAAGTTCGACAACAGTCTCTGGGGAACGTCTGATCGGCAATCGCTTTCCGCATGCGTATCTCGTCGTTCGAAATGCTCACCTTCTTCTCTGTCAATGGACAGCCTACCAGTTTACCGCACGCTCATTCTGTTTTTCTGAATGGACCGAGGAACTCTGCATTGTGTCTTTATCTTCCTCGAAAACACACCGATGCAGAGTCTCATTCCCGTTCTTTGTTTTGGCTCCCGAGCGTGTTCTTGTCCGCTAGGCATACAAAGGAAAGCACATCTCAACAAGACCTTTAACAGTAGGTATAGCCTGAGAGTTAGTCAGTGATTATCACCAACAGGAGGTGTTGCCGGCCAAGTTGTACTAGATTGATTGCACGCTTCTCGCATCACCAAACTGTTCATGATATCGTATGACAACGCTTACAGATCGCGAGATCAGCCCTGTAGGGTTGGTTTCACACAATATCTTCTACATAATCGGCCTCCTGCTTAGGAACAACTTCCCCCAGGAGTTCTTTGTTTCCTCCGCCGTTCACGCGATAGAGAAAAAGTTTGCCGCTCTGACCTAGCAGTTTCCCGACGGAAAACCCGAGGTCCTTATCTCACCTCCACATTTTCCGCCTATACCGGCCTTTCTGCTTGGCCGTCTTCGGGGCTCCTTATCATCTGATCTTACTCGATGGGCTTACCCCATGCCGCGTTTGCCGTTCTTCTTCCAAAGAGACCTTTACAAGCAGCGGCTCACCCGACATCATCAAGAAAGCCTCTCGTGTGGACATACCATACAAGGACGATGACTCAGAAGACTCAAGCCTCTGTCCAGGCTGCCAATCCAACAGCTCGATTATAGCGTGCGTTGCTTTGTCATGCCTGAAGAACGATCAACAAGCTCTCGAGCACCCCGCAGGTCTGGGAAGAAGAGATGTGGGAAGGGGAAGATCTGGGGATCGTCACAAAGCACCACGGTCCGGAAGCCCGAATATGAGCAGACTGATAGCCGAAACGGCGCTAGTGATCGGTCCGTAGGTTGACGACGTCTCCCACGTTGTCCTCTTCTGCCTACACTGACCTGCGTATACCAACTTTTGACAACAAGCACGAGACCAACCTTTCGGTTGAACTAGCTCGAGCCAACCACACACTCAAGAAACCCCAAGACTTGCTTACGAAAGAAACTTACTACCATGTCTGCCTGGGCACGGATAAGAGGTACCTAACGCTCCGGCAAGATGCATCTTTCAGTGATTCTCAGCTAACGTCTGCCCGTCACAGATGTTGTCTTGACATCTAAATGGAACAAACCTTTTCCCGTGACGATGATCCCCTCGGCCGTTGGCGTCTACATGGCTATCTACTTTGCTGAGAAGCAGAGTGAGCGCCAGAGACAGATACTCGACGAAATCAGAGCACTCGGTGAGAAGGATATGGATGCAGTAAAGGCAATCGCAAGCAAGCCGCGATGAGCGTGGGGACTCGTGGGTTGAACGAGAATTGGTGTAAGGTTTCAGTAATCTCGATGGGTAGGTGGGTATGATGCGTGATTTTTATCTTATCCTTGCCTGAGGCTGACCAAGAGAATAGACCATCCGTGCATTGACACGATCACCATACGGGACATGGAGGACCTTGGAGGCCAAGGTTCTCAGCTATATACTGCATGTGTGTTTCAGTCCTTGTATATACCAAAGCCATCTGTCTCACCATCGCGCAACGATTACATTTGGGTTAGAGATTGGTTTAGAGCACGTGGATAACGGACATGCGAATAGTCAGTTAATTCATATCTCAACATGATTTTCATGTCGCCTGTATCATGGCCTTTTCGTCACAAAACACGCAGTGATGTCAAAGTCAAGTGGCACTTGCAGGTAGTGCAGAGTATATCGATGTCATTGTACGTCGTCCCCATTGCACCCAAACTCCCAGACAAGGCCCGCAGTTTCCATGCCCTCAGCCCGTGTAATGCAGTAACCTCTTTCGCACAGACAACCTAAAGCTTCGCCTTGTTGTGCATCTTCTTGAAAATCGGCTCCATCTTGGTAGCCTTCATAACATCCCCCTTGACCTTCAACTTGCCGCTCATAAACAACTTTTGCGCATTCGCCTCTCCCCTGACCAATTTCCCAAAATCGGCATCGCTCAACGACATGGTGACTGCGGATTTCTTGCCGTCCGGGGCGGTGCCCTTGCCAGCTTTGCCGCTGTCCTTGAGATCAATGTGCCAGGACTCATAGGCACCGTTTGCGTTTTTGAGGGTGAAGGCGAAGATGGCGCCGCCATTTTTGATGGCGTCTTTGCGTTCGGCGTCCGAGGAGAGGGCTGTGTTTATGGCGTCGAAGGCGGTTGAGGAGGGGAAGTTTGCTGTTTGGGGTGGGGAGTTAGTGGGAGCCTTTGGATGCGGGGTGGATGAGAGGGAGGAGTGAAGCCTACAGTCTGCGATCGACATTGTGCTGTTGTGCCGGGGGTTCTGGTGGGAAGAGTGGGTGTCAGGCTGTTCGAGTGGATGTTGTAGAGTTGGTCGTGACAGCAGGAGGTCGAGTGCGTCAAGTTGCAAAGGTGCAAGAGAAGGAGCATCAACAGGTGAACATGCGCGCATACCAAATCTGGGGAACCGAGGCACCGCACATGCATGTGAATTTCTTGGCAATGACGGCACGACATTGTTTTCTCTCTCTAGGTCGCTCTTTCTTCACAACTCCTTCATGTGATGTCTTCATGTGATTCCGTTCCTTCTCCTTGACACTTTGTCCGAGACAATGCCACTGTACGGTAACCTTGAAGGTGGCTACAAGTATCACAAGACATAACGTCGTAAGTCGTTAACCAGAGAAACGTCTCTACTCTAGTGTACCCGACCGACCTCGACCATCTCCGTCGCACTCGCTGCTTCATCCTGCCTAGTCCGAGTAGGCCTCAGTGTTGAAGCATACATGGGCGGCGCCTTGTCCACGCTACTCCGCTGCTCGCCCTCAGCCTCGCCAACACGCCGCCAATGCAAAAGCTCGGGATCCATACGATAGCTCCCCCTTCATCTTCCATACGCTGGCGGAGGAGGCCTGATGCTGGCTGCACATTCTTGTGAAGCCCTCTCTACGTCCTCATCCGCTTCATACTGCACCATGATCGGGCTGTTCGGGATCAGGCTCTCTTCAGTCTCCGTGGCACGAACGACTCGCGATCTTGAATGTCGAATGTCTGCATCCTCAGACTTGCCCTTGTACCGACCGATGGCTTTGTGCAGGCGGACTGAGAAGAGGAGGATGAAGGCAGCCACCACAACGAATGTTCCGATAATGAAGGCGTGAATGCTGGCAGGTATGTCGCTGACTCTGGGTATGGCCATCGCCACATCTACACCAGATCAGCTCGGACTTTTCAAGAGTACACAAGGACCAACTACTCACACATGCTCAGAGCTACGATAAGTAACACACAGAGTATGCCAGTCATGATTGATGTGTTGCATATCTTTCGATATTGACGACAATTTCTCCATCGAGAGGAGGTCGGTCTACGTTCTGCTTGACGTTGCGGTGCCTGGGTTCCCGACACCTCAGCGCACTCTGCACTCGTCTGCGTACACAATGCTGATCTGTTCCCTACAGCATCCGGCACTAGAACAAGTGTGTCCGTGTCTGCAAGCGGCAGTGCCCATGCTTCTCTGCTGATGCCAGATTGTGACAGCGAGGACCTCCGCGATAGGACTGAGTGATGGGCGGTTCCCTGTGGATTATATCAGCTATTCGATCATCAATATTCAGTCTCTGGTCATCAGCTCACACCCAATGAGAGTGATCCTCTCGCACTGCGCAAAGGTGTATATGATGCAGTAGAATCCTGGCGGGTGTGATCGGAGGTTGATGAAGCTGGCGAGTCAATCATCGTTCCAGACGGTGACACTCTCCTGGACCCGGACTGGAGAGGTTCTGCTACTTGAGTATCGACACGGAGAGCGCTTAGTCGACCTTCTCGACGAGCTTCTTGCATGGAGTTGGTCTCTGTATCTGTTTGCAGCATACTATTATCGTCAGGCCTCGAAGGTGTTCTCGGCTCTCCGTTGAACAAAGACGCTTCATGGGAAGTGTGAAGGGGCTGAACATCTCTGAGGTACTTTTGTAATCTGAGAGGGCGAGACACTGCACAAGAAAGCCGAATAATCCGCCTGATCTCTTCAATGAAACAGTGTAGCTCTTTGGCAATCTATACTCGATCTGGGTTCCGATTGACTCGTCTTCTCTTGCGTTTCATCGCCACATTCTAGGTACATCTGTGACTGTCTTGGACAATAGCAATATCAGACACACCGGGTGTAGAGAAAAATGATATGCAACAATGATACTGAATAGTGAAAGCCGCGTCTCGCAAAAACACCGTATGTGTGAAACAGCTGCAGCAGATTCCAGCATACTTGCAAGGTATACTCAGTCTTCTGATCCGTATAATGGCTGTTTTATCCATCATCTCCATCCAATACAGCCTAGTCAGAAGAAGAGCCGTGAATCAAGGATGGGGCTTTGTGCATCAGGTGTTTTCTGCGCAAACGTTTGTACACAGGAAGAGAGGGTCAGGAAGAAGGAAATAAAAAGCTGTATTCGCGGGTGGGGGTATCATATACAAAAGCAAAAAAAGTGTTTGTCGTTCAGTCGTGAGTCCTGGGTATTGTTTGTTGGAGCAATCTGCTCGTTGATGCTCCCATCTTCCAGTAGCGCTTTTGTTGCGATGCTTCAAATGATGATAAAGAGCAAGCAAGCAAAAACAGAAATCGGGTGGTCGTCGCAAGCAAAGAAGCATCACTTCCACGCCTGAGTCTCAAGATCCCAACCAATGACCTCGAGAGGAACATTCAAGACGTGCAACATACTCGCCAACGTCAATTCCTCCTCTTCCTCTTCTCCAGCATCTTCGTCCTCTTGCGCGTGTTTCTTGCCTCCTCTGTCCTCAATCTCACCTCTACGTTGCCGTTTTCCCCTTTCGGTGAGGACATCGCCTTGTTCATCTCTCCAGTCTTCTTCATTGGTTTCATCCACCTCCTCTTGCTCGTCGTTGAAAAAAGGTGTAGCTTTTTTGCTCTTTTGGGATTGCAGGAATAAGGCGTATCCACCGTTGTCTTTTATGTTTTGGGCAAAGGAGCTAAAGACTTCTTCGGCGGCTTGTTGGCTTGCCCTGAGCCATTTTTCAGATAGTCGGAGCAGCCGTGGTTGCTGTTGCTGTGAGGATTGAGGCACAGTGGTGGTGATTTGGAGGGCTTGGTTCAGGATGCCGGTTTGGCTGCGCAGGTCGCGGATGCGGAGTTCCAGGGCTTTGACCTGTTGTTGGGCTTGCGCGATCTCGGGATCGTGGTGCAAGAGTGGAGTGGAGTGTTTGAGGTTGCTGCTGCGGAGGGGCGTGTATGGTGTTGAGGGTTGTGGGAGCGAGCGCGCGGACAAGGGAGTGGTTGTTTGGGTGGCAGGGGAGGCGGGGTTGCGCTTCAATGGCGAGACGAAGGGTTTGTGGATGCCGAGGGAGTCTACGCGGCGCCGTTTTGGGGCTGGCGGTGAGGACATGGTGGTGAGTTACATTGGTTCTTGTGTCGGGATGTGGGTTACAGTAGAGAGGGTGGGAGCCTGAGGCTTTGGAAATTTTGGAGGGGTAGTGACGTTTTAGCTGAATTTGTCACCCTGCTCTTCGACAGCCGTGTCAAAAGACATGACCGAAATGCCGAAAGGCATTCAATATGAAAGGGTAGAGTAGCAGGTTTTCAAGTGGAATTTTGCCGTACTGGCAACATTGTGTATTCTGTCCATAGGCACCACACTGGAGCAAGAAGAGAACAACAACTTGGATTTCTGCAGCGACCATGCAGCAGGTGGGGCACCTCGTGAACTTGTGGACATGCTGATGATTGAATCTAGACAGAGTTCAACATCAGCACTGTTTGACTCTAAGGTTGTAGGATGTCACTTGCAACATATATCGAGAATCGATCAGAAAGGTTATTTGGTGAAACAAAAGCATTATTTGAAGTCTATACATTTTCCTCTAGAACCACCCACACCAAACCCATCACCTTGTTCACAGCTTGATGGTAATGTTGCGCTGATCCAAGAACAAACCGACACCAGTCAGGATGCTCATGTAACTGATCAACACTGCCATGGCCTGGTAGTCGTTCATGTCCAAAGTAGGCATAGTCATGTTGACGAGACCGGTCAAGACATTGGCTAGACAGAAGATGGCCAATCCGTTACGGTTGAAGGCGTGGAGGACCTTGCTGGTGGCCTTCTTGACGCGCTCCTGCTCAACCTTCTTGTCGCGAGAAGTGTACAGAAGAGGGAAGAGGAGACCCTCAATCATACGGAAGAGAAGCAGCTGCCCACAGTTGAAAGCTGCAACCCATGCGAGGTATGGCATGTTCGCCAGGCGACGGGAAACAGTCAAGCGAGGGCCGTAGTTCCACGTCAGGAAGACGTACATGACAATCCAGAGACCAGTCCACTTGGCAAGCTTGAACATGGAGTTGTGTTCACGAGTCTTGCGAACTTCCTTCAAGCTGTCCGTTCCACCGAGCATCTCAGCAACCCATTCATCGTTGTGTGTCATGGGAGTGGCAGCATTAACATCACGGCGGAGTGCTTCCATACCAATGCCCTGTCCGACGATGAAGATGGCGAGGTAACCGAGGAAAGAGAAGATGCCCTCTCGGTTGGCCGAGATAAAGTCGTCTCTGGGTGCCATGAACATGTACATGCCAAGGCTGGAGTAGGTGAACAGCATCTCGTAAGGAATGAGCAGCGCAAAGCCGAGAGCGCTGTAAGAGGGAATGTACTTGATGAGTGGTTGGAGCATAGTGACAAAGGGAGGCAGGAGTCCAAGAGTGAAGAAAAAGTTCCAGTGTACACCGTACTCGGTAACGTGCTCCTGGTACTCGAGACCCTTGACAGTCCAGAGGCGGAGGAATCCCAGAGCAAGCATAGGCAAAGAGTGCGTGACCGCAGAGTTCATCTTGTTGGCGAAGCTGACCTTGGGTGCATCCTCGTCTTCCTCCTTGAGTTGCTGACGAGCGTAAACCATACCAGCTCCGAAAACGAAAGAACCAACACCAAGGTCCATGAGAGAAACACCCCAATTCTCAACCTTGGCGAAACGACGAGGGAACACGGGGAAATCGACAGCCAGGATTGAGATGCAGGTAATGATCATCATGGCACCTCTGTAGGTGGTGATGAAAGGCTTGATGGGAACCAAGTCAACAGGATCAGGGGGTCCAGCAGCATCATTCTCGACCGGAGGCTTTGCCGGCTTGGTAAATCTGTGGTCGACATTGTCACCATTGACAACAGTACCAATCGCGGGAACCAAGAGCAATCCAATCAACACAATTGGATTGTCAGCATACGCCGTGACGGCGAAAAGAATAGCTCCGACTTGAAGCAAGAAATCAGTCAACAACGATGATGTCGTGTAAGGGTCGAAGAATTTCTGTCTGGTCTGAAGAACAGCCCAGAGCAAAGCCGCAGCCTGTTATCATAGTCAGTTAGATATGACCATGAACGTTTCGCCTAACATCTGCGGCTGAAGATGAGAAGGAATGCGTCTTACCGGAGCGACCAATGTCACCTGAGTGATGTCCCAGGTATTACTGCCAGTATGACCCGTGACGAAGTCAATCTTGCGCTCGATATAGCTGTCTCCAAACATGATGGCGGTGTTGGTGAGAGAAAAAGGAAGATTGTTCTTTTCTTCTGGAAATGAGGACAACACAGTGTTCTCAAGGGGCCGCCTGTCTCCGAGTCTTCTCGAATCTCGACAAGCTGTCCAACAAAACAATTCGAAAATGAAGCTTGGTCATAGCTCGCTGCCCACGGGCATCGGTACCGAGCAAACCCCCATACTTCTCCAACATTCGCTCCTGCTTACCAATGGACACAGGATGCCGAATTAGTGAAGAGACTTGTCTCGTGCTGGAAGTGTCACGATATCCAGCTACCAATTGAGTTGAGCTAATATCCATAACTCGACACGATGCCCCTCGTATCGCAGGTTGAGGCACATAGCATACTATGGGTGTCCCTACCACTTCTGTCTTCCGGTCGGTGCGTCTCCGTGCCGAAGGCCGTTCCTTCTCCTGAGAGCGCGCCGGTTACAGACCTCCGACCCTCATTTCCCTTCTCCATCCCTCTCCATAAAGCGCATCCCACGACCCAAGGGCTTTTCTGTTCTCGTGCCTTATAGATGGCTCGGTTGTCTAGTATACCGTTTTTGATATCGGTTTTATGAGGGCGCACTTGATTTGCGTGCCTGGAGCAGGTGCCCGGAACGGAAGGAGAGTTGATCGCAGGACGAATCTCACCAAGACGGGGCTCCGCTCGATCTCGCCTCTTCGTACAGCGCGTCCTCTGAACAACAGAGCCGACCTCCAGGACGATGAGATACTACTCAGCCTAGGATACGACAAGCCAACGATGTGTCTTTCGTTCTTCAATGATATTCTACAAGCGCTAGATGGTGGTAAAGAGTAGATACTATTTGTTGCTGAGAAGGTAGATTTTGGCCCTCGGCAGAGCCTTCGTCCATGGCTACACAAACTCATACAGGCCATGCGAGTTTCTATGTGGCTATCCATATATACGCATAGCTGCAGTTACGGATTTGGTCCCTCGGGCATAAGATCAAGCGAACGTTGGAGGCTCACCAACGGCCATCTTTTCCAATCTCCAGACTTCCTGTTTTGACATATAAACACTCGCGATGCGGAAGGTGCGAGGGCGTTCGACGTTGACCTGATCGCTGTGGCTGCCCTTTCCTCGGTAGCACGATGATAATACGATAGAAAGTACGACTTACCTTCTGCAGGTCCCTCAATTCAACACTCTCACGTTCTTTCCACCATTGTAACCGGAAGCTCGATGTCACTCTTTTAACAATCCCGACTCTTCTTCATGCCGACACGATACCCACACTTAATTCTAATACACTAATCTGCTGGAGAACGCCAACAATTCCGAGGACACTCTCTTTTGTACGAATTGAACGGAACTGATTTTCAAGCACGCCGTACTTGCTCTACATTCATGATGACACCACTCGCGGACCGAAGCGTCAACAGACAAAGTCGCATACCTATCGTCGGTCTCGAGCCTAGGAGTCGTGTCAATAACGAGAATGTACCACCAGCATCCAACATCTCACGTCTTTTGGCTCCGACCAAGTCATCGGTGGCACGTTCAAGATCACCCTCCCCATCACCGATTCCACTTCCCATTATCCCAAGAACAGCCCCAACAACTCCAGGTCGTGGACGCCTCGGTGCAGTCACGTCAGATGACAGCTTGAACGCATCCTTTGCGCGACGCCAATTGCTACGTCGGCCGTCAGCGACATCTCTTGTGAGCGATTCAAGCTTCGGTGCTCCTAGGCCGCCAATCAAATCAGCTCGCAGATTGGACCGCCAAAGCAGGCCAAGTTCTCCAGTCGCCAAGATGGAAGACATACAGAGTCAACTTCCTGGAGCCAGGACTAAGGTTCCAAACAAGTCTCCGCTCAAGACTCCCAACACTCCACAGAACGAAGAATGGATACCTCTCTCCAATGAGCGTCTGGTCACACGTCGTGGAAGTGCAACACCAAGCAGAACTCCTAGCACGAAGCGCATATCTTTCAGCAAGCTGCCGCGCTCATCCGTTCACAACAGTCCTGCTATCGTGTCTCCTGTTCTCGACTCGTTGACTACCAGTTGCAGCTCGCCATATTTTGTCTCGCCTATCTCTTCGCTCAAAATACCCAACGAGACAGACAATGCAACCGTCTCTAACGACTCGAACGGACACCGTCCCCCAAGATCTTCTTCACTCCAAACACCTGAGTCTCAGCACGACGTGGGCTTGGGCTTGGATGTATCTACGGCAGAAGGCCCGGTTACCGAGAATCAAGAACACAAGTACCTGCCTGCTGTACACAGTTTCTCACGACCCAGAGCCCATCAGATAGACAGATCACCAGCCAGTGTCGTATCCCTAGCCGTTCCACAACATCTTGTCCGTGCAGATTCGAAAAAGCTTGTCGCTTCAACCGAACTCAAGATTGTGCGCAGTTCACCGAGCTTGACTTCGAGATCGCCAGTGGCTGATGAGGTTCTGACGTTTGCCGGCCGACGCTTGGGCAACTCTACAGATCTCGCTGCTCTGGATCATGGCAGTGCCCGCTCATCGAAACGTAAAGATTGTTCCATCAAGACTTCACCACTGAAAAAGATCAACCTAGCCCTGCAAGATTTGCCACCGCGAGTTCCCTCACCCTCAGAGCAGACCAAGCTGAGCCCTATCAGGCTGCTATTCGGTGATAAGGAGTCTGCCTCTGACGATGTTTTCGAATATTCAAGAGTGAAGCAACTCTCAGGAAGCCTGCTGTCCAGCTCGTTCGTTGGGTCGACTTTGAGCATTTCCGGAGAAGCCGATCACCTCATCCTTGGAGACGAAGGAGCTCGCACCCCTTCCTTCATCTCTCAAACAAGCTTGATTGCCCCTGCGGATAACGAGTTTGATCTGCCCTCTCCAAGTGAGAATGGGTTTCATGTATCCTGGCCTGCAGACTTTGGTTTCAACAAAATCGATGGTCCCAACTCACCAACTGTGCAGAGTTCACCCTCTGTCCGACCAAAGGCATTCTCGAGGATCTCAGAGGAGAGTGAACAATCGGTTGCCGAACCAAATATCGAATCCTTCGACCGGTACTACGACCTGGAGTCTGAGGCGATGCCTGTCAAAGATGACACAGGGGTGAATGAGAGTAGAAGAGAAGACATCACAACAACCCTATCGATACTTGAAGGTGCTCCTACCAAAGCAGATGCCTCGTTGAGTGCTGTTTCAGAACCTGTCAAGCCACGCCTCGGTACGACGAGGCTGCCCCAGACCACTTCCAAAGATGGCGCTCAAGACACTGTTCATACTCGCAATGATCGCCTTCCGTCATACATGCTGCCCACGCCAGCCTCAGAGGCGCGTAAGAACTCCATTATACCTCCAACAGATGTTCGTCGCACCAACGCGAGTACACCTAACTTAAACACTCGTCGAGCATCACAGACCACGAAACTTCCAGCCACACCTGGCATTGACAAGGATCGCGTTTTACCTTCTGGTAGGCGAACCCCGGTGTCTGAGCTCTGTGGTACTGGTCGAAGTGGTCGTGCGACGCCTACCTCTGCAATTCCCCGTAGTACAACACCAATAGCCCGTCCCAGCACGGGCAGCCAGCTTCCAGGTCAAACCGCTACTACACCGAAACCCAACTCCAAGACAGAAGCGAACCAACGCGTGTCGATTGGACATATCAGGATATCTCGTCAGTCGCCACAACCTATCGAAACATCCCGTGATGGCACCTTCCCGCCAACTCGACCCAGAAGCGAATCAAAGGGAAAGTCCGTCTTGAACAACCTCAAGGGGCTGTTCACGAACAAACGAGATGTTCCGTCAACTCCCAGTTCTAGTGGTAGGAGATTCTCAATCGGAAGCCGCAAATCAATCTCGGTAGAGGCTGATATCCCGGTCGTGCCCGCTGTTCCCGCTATGCCTGATTTGCCTGCTGTACCTGCGGTGTCTATCCTGCCGGAATCCAGGAGGAAATCCACCACGAAAAGTATCTTGGTCAAGAAGACTGCCGCTGAAGAAGTCCAGTCCTCCAAAACCGAATCCTCGAAGGAACCGTCCATCTTGTCGAGGCCTAGAAGGAAATCGGCCATCAAGGACATCCCAACGAAGAGGGATGCGGCCGAAGAGGAGGGGCTTCCACTTCGTCGTAAGGCCTCGAAGCATAAGGTCGCTGCCACTGAGGCGAGTCAAGAGGCCGACTCGGAGAAGGAGAAACGTGACACAGTCATGCTCATGGAGATGGGACTCACACTCCGTCAAGAGGCCTCTAAGGAAGACGATCTTGTTCGCAAAGAGCGCATGACATCGTTTGCCCAAGTCATGCTTGATACTGTTACCAACGCCGTGGAAGCCGAGCGAAACATGTATGCTGCGATGCAGGCGGCAGAACAAGCAAAGATGTCGTACATGATGACCCAGCAGAGCGTTCAGGAGATGAATAAACTGGTCTCGACTTCCCGCCGACTGCCTCTGTTTAAGAGAAAGAAGCGATCGGACAACAATGTCTAACCAGTTCGTTCTGCGTTGTGCCGCATAATAGCAACGGATGAATATTTTCCGCCTGTTTCATCATCGCAATATCGATCATGGTCCAGCATCACCAAGTTTCCCGACAACCTCACCATTTGATCCCTATGGTTACCGAGTGTGCTGGTAGCTGAACTCGGCAGAGTCAATGGGTTTACCTGTCTATTTTGTCAAGCTCATGGATGGAGCTTAGCAACTATGTTTACCATAACCAGATTAGAGCAAGTAGTATCATGAACCAGCAACCCTCTCCTACCACACAAAAGTTGTCAGGTGTGAGAACAACTCTCCAAGGATGCTGCTTGACAGATGGTGAAGCCCCACTTGCCCCGCACGGGGTTAGGAATTAAATAATCGATGATGTCAGAAAGTTTGTGGCTGTAGTTGTCATCCAAGGTTTTACTCAGAGCATCTGTTCATGGTTGGATGGAGAAGTTAGAAAGCCATCCAGCTTCGGGAAGGTGAACTACTCGGCAGTTGGCCAGATAGATTAAACGAGATTTTCAGAGCTGTGCAATTGGGTGTAGCGAGCAGTCAAGGCAAGATGCGGAACATGGATGCCAGCCGCAGCTTCGATCCTCAAAGATGTGGTGACGTCGAAGCGATGCAACCGACCTGACGTAGGTAAGTGAATGAGCGAGAAGCTGTCGAGTTCAAATATCAATGGAGGACGCAGTTCGAGTCCGGTCTCATCTCACTTT
Source organism: Aureobasidium sp. SLJ-2021a (assembly GCA_019677095.1). Lineage (NCBI taxonomy): Eukaryota > Fungi > Ascomycota > Dothideomycetes > Dothideales > Saccotheciaceae > Aureobasidium > Aureobasidium sp. SLJ-2021a. The sequence continues at coordinate 2,859 of JAHRBU010000061.1, read as the reverse complement.
GCATCAATCCCTCTGCAATACCCCAACAAACACAACACATTCACAATGGCAGCAGTAACACAAGCAGCAGCCCTGGCCGAGAGAGCCATTGGCCACGGCGACAACGCCATCACAGCCCAGGACGTTACCAACCCCGGCAACGACAGAGAAAAGTACGGCGACCCGAATGAGAACATGCAGGCCTTGGTCTGGCAGGGCAAGAACACGGTCGAGGTCATTACGTGCCCCAAGCCCAAGATCATCGAGCCCCGCGATGTCATCCTCAAGATCACTGGCAGCACCGTCTGCGGCTCAGATCTCCATTTGCTGCACGGCTCGGTCGTCGAGATGGAGAAGGGTGATATTCTCGGTCACGAGTTCTGCGGTATCATTGACCAGGTCGGCTCCGAGGTCAAGAACCACAAGGTTGGCGACCGTGTCGTTGCCTCTTTCCAGATTGCTTGCGGAGACGTGCGTATCATTCCAGTTGCCTCTGACATGCCTCCATACTGACCTACACTCACAGTGCATGTACTGCAAGAAGAAGCTGTCGTCGCAGTGCGAAAAGACAAACTCCAACACCATCGAAAATGCCATGTACGGTGGCCGCACCGCCGGCATGTTCGGCTACTCCCACTTCACTGGCGGTTTCGCTGGTGGTCAGGCCGAGTACACTCGTGTGCCATGTGGTGATGTCAACCTTCTTCACCTTCCCGACGACGTTCCCGATGAGAAGGGTCTCTTCCTGTCCGATGTTGTCAGCACCAGCTGGAACTGTGTTGTCGACACTGGAGTCAAGGAGGGTGATGTCGTTGCCATCTGGGGTGCCGGCCCCATCGGTCAGATGTGTATTGACTTCTGTTACATCAACGGCGCCAAGCGTGTCATTGTCATCGACCAGAACTGGCGTCTTGACTTCTGCAAGTCCAAGTACCCCAACATCGAGACCATCGACTTCTCCAACCTGCCCAAGGGCGAGACCGTTGTCAGCACCCTGAAGAAGATGGAGCACGGTGGTCCTGATGTCGCTCTTGAGTGTGTCGCTGGAGAGTACCCCAAGAGCTGGGCTCACACCATTGAGTTGATGGCTGGTCTGGAGACCGACACCCCCGAGATCGTCAACGAGATGATTGAGAGTGTCAAGAGCTACGGACGTTGCGGTATCACTGGTGTCTACGTCGGCTACGTAAGTCTTTTCGTCCTTTGAAGGTATCATTAGCAAATGACTGACTTTATTACAGACCAACCACTTCAACATCGGCTCGTTGATGGAGCGCGGTATCCGCCTTATCGGCAACGGACAAGCACCCGTCCACCTCTACTGGGAGAAGCTTCTCAAGATGATCCAAGAAGGCAAGATTGACCCCCTGAAGATGGTCACCCACCGTGTCCGCATGGAGGACCTCGCCAAGGTCTACTACATGTTCGACAAGAAGGAGGACGGCATGCAAAAGGTCTACGTCGAGACCAAGTTCTCGCAACCCGCCTGCGCCGGCAGCCCTGCCCTGAAGACCTACTCTTAGAAAGCGGTGTGAAACAAACTGACGCTCCACCACCTTGATGATGTTGACGACCGACCACGGATATACCTTTTTGTTGGCACGTTTTGGAACGAAATTTGGATTGGGCTCGAAAAGGTGACGCTGCATGACAAGGGTGTGGCGCGCCGAGCTGGAGCTTGATTCGTGACGCCCAAGGCGTTCCGTTTCAGCTTCCCTGAACCACGATAGAAATCATAAACAGTAAAAATTAATACAAACGCCGATTTTATGCTCACATCTTTCGAAACATGTCTTTTGATGTTGGTTGATGTTGTTTGTTGACGCTGATCTTTCTTTTGAGTTGACACCGCCTTCCACGGAACTTCGTGTTCAAAAGGACCGACTTTCACCGCACTCGACAAAGTTCATTCTTGTTGGCGGCCTTGTGGTCTTGCACGTTTGAGAAGTGGACCGGAGAGTAGGGTGAAACGAACGGTGAAAGACGACGATCAGCATCCCACGACTCAAGCCCAGCAAAAGCCGAGTCAGCGAAAAGGAGAAAACATGGCTCGGACCAAGCTTGGGAGTAAGAGAGGGCACCTTGACGACGTCGCGCGAGAAGGAGTTGAGGGAGGAAACAATACCTGCAGAGTAAACATATAAAGCCATCCTCTGGGACCTGTTTATCCCTTCAGCCCAAACGACCCCTATCCCCAACCCACCACCTCTCTCCCGACGGAAAAAGCACAAAATGGCCGTCCGCATACCAGCCCCCTTGCACCGCAACACCCTACGCCCCTACCTGGCAGAATTCCTGGGCACCGCCCTCCTGATCCTCATCGGCGACGGCGTAGTCGCCCAAGCCGTCCTCACAGACTTCTACTACGCAAACTACGTCTCCGTAAACCTTGCCTGGGCCTCTGCCGTCGCGCTATCCTGCTACATCGGCGCCTCTGTAAATCCCGCCATTACCCTCGCTGCCGCGATCGTTCGCCCCACCTCTCTGCAATGGAAACAGTTGCCTGGAAAGATCACTGCGCAGTTTGTGGGTGCGTTTGTGGGTGCCGCGCTCGTGTATGCGCAATACGCGTCTGCGATCAAGGCTTGGGATCCCGAGTACAGTGTTCCCGGCGGCAGTATTTTGAGCCCCCAAGGACACCATTCTGCGGGTATTTTTGCTACGTATCCGGCTGCTCACCTCGGTTCCAACTGGGAAGCTGCAGTGACGGAGTTTTTGGGCTCGGGCTTGTTGGCATTTGGCGCGAGTGCCGTGGCAGACAAGAAGAACGAGGGGCTCAAGGCACCCCAGTTTATGATGTTTGGGTTGATGGTGGCGATTGGTGCTTCCATGGGTTGGCAGACTGGTTATGTGAGTTTCCTCTTCCCTCATCTTTCTCAT